>LPNX010937364.1:224829-240112 GCA_001517045.1 Pseudotsuga menziesii
CACATAAAAACATTCTTCGCCACACATGTATAATCACACTTAAAAGATTGAACCATGAATATCTCAAGAGCCTTGATATGAAATATTTTTTATACCATGAAAGTTATAATACAAAAATATAAGGCCTAGATCTATGGCCTATCAATGTACATGTATCAAAAACATATTTGATGTACATGTGCAAACAAAAGTACATCTGTCCTGGACCACGCCCCTATACTCTAACTCCAGACTATACATAAAAATACATATTTGTCTTGGACTAACACATCAAAATTCTAACTTTCTCTTGTTTTTCCCGGACCCTGATGCTCTTTGGATCCGTCTACGACCACTGTGCATCTCTGGCGACTGCAAATCAATGACAATATTTCTTGATTAGGTAACTAAGCTAGTACTGTCCATCAATAACAAAGTTTGGAAATTTAAAATATGACTCAATTGTAAATTAAACAAAGACTCACTACATCCGTCGGGGGTATAAGTGCCTGTGGTGTCGAGGATGTAGGTGCCTCTGCTGTACTCGACCTTGCAGCGAGCCTCCTTGCCATGCTTCTCTGCGAATAAAACAAAATATGTCAATTATCTCAAGAATTATCAACATGTACATGAATGAGAAAGTATTAATCAATTATGTAAAAAATGAATATTTCACCAAAAAAACCATTTCTAGGAGATGACGCTGGTGCTCTTCAGTAGTAAGAGGAGCCGTAGGTTGAACATCAACCTCAGTTGCATGCACTAATGGACCAGGACATGGCTACATTCACCAAATGATTAAATAGTTAGACATCATGCATGTCCAGAAACAATACAAATGAAATGTACAATTACAAATATTCAAGTAGATGTACCTCACTGTGACTTATCCCTATTGTAGATGCGGCATTGACAGCGGCATCAACAATCCCACTAAGGTCTGACATGGATGACTCTACATCCTGATGCTATAAACATGCGAAAATAACATTAAGAAAAACCACTTGTGAAGTGAATACATAGCTAACCAACAACTGCCATTGGAAGTGTGTACATTACCGTGGGATGAGTAGGTTGATCCTCATGCACAGCCGCTCTGTTCAAGGAAGAGGGACCTCGTCTGGTGTAAACAACCCCCTTGTCTATGTTTGGACTATGGGGAGATCCATACCAAAGACGTGGTGCAGGGATCTGTGATGACGTCTGCATTCATAAAGTGTTACCATAGTTAGACATGGATTTGAATGGATGGAATAATATGTACTGAAAAAATAACATGTTGCAATATACTTACCCCTTCCTGGGACATATCTCCACCACGGGAGTGACCGCTTCCATCAATTTCGTGCTCCTCTTCAGATGCATCTAGCATCTGCAAGTTTAAAAATTATATTTACATTAGCGATCTCTATAAAGGAGTGTATAGTAAGAAATTTAAATAATTCGAACAAGATTCAATCATAACCCATGTACTTACATTCTTTAAGTAGTCGTAAATTCCACCTTGGACTATGTCGTTGATATCTTCATCTTCAGCATCATGTTCCAAGTGGGGTTGCTGCAACTTCAAAAATTGTAAATATTAGACATTTTAATAAATTAATCAAGACTAACACATGCATTAACAAAATTATACATGTAATAACAAATTGACAAGTGTTTAGATATTACCTCAGCTGTGGTTCTCTGGGTCTCGGGTACAACCACACCAGGTGCAGTACCACCCCCATGAGAGGCATCAAACTCCTGCAAGAGTAAATATTGTATATATATTATGAATCTTTTAATATGTTAGATATAGTATGGAACAATTAAAAATTGAGTTCAATAACATAGTTTTAAAACAAAGTCCTTACCTGACCACCAGACATCGTACTGGTACCATGTCTTGGTCCAGGACCATAACAGGGTCCCCCACATGATGTGCAGACGTGCGGCTCACTCTGAGGCACATGGGATGTCGGTCTATCCCCACCAACAGATGTCCCTCCACCACCAGAAGCTGGTGGTTGTACACCAGCAGAGGAAGAGGGCGCTCTCTCGTCAATAGTGGCCGTGTGTCGAGAGACCATCTCAGCTAGAGTAAAAAATGCATCCTGTGTCTGGGCAACCATGTCATGTGCAGGAGGGATGTCTGCCCTCGGTAGCTGGGCACGGGGTGTAGGTATCTATGGATTGGCATATCTATGCCTAGCATGGGGTCGATGTTGGGGCATTCCCCTACCAACTCCCTGGAAGCCCAACATGTCAAAATAGTTGACATGTTTCCCCATCACAAACTCTGCATACAATTTTTGGAGGAAGTACATCGGTACTTCCCTATTGTTGTGAGGGGGGATGTCAAAAACCATGTACCACCTATCCATGTAGTTGTCTCTGATGGGTGGAAAAGTGCACCACTCAATAGAAATATGTGGCCTACTGATCTCCGGCATGTTATCCGTCCCAGGAACTCTAAACAATGAATAGATGGCTTGTTTTGTTATTTTCAGCTTTTCTACCTCATTGTAACTCAAGCCATCAGCATATTGTTTCCTTTTTCTCTCCCTGTAAGATGCGATGCTATACAACACATCATTCGATCTTGCGATCGTATCAACAATAGATAACAATGAATCTAACAGGGAGCGGCGGAGCTCATCTCCACCCCTCCAAGCTAAACCTATCTCTCTCAAATGGCCAATGAACCTCAGTATCTCTGCATTGTTACGATCCATAGTAGCCACTGCAATCATAAATACAAATAAAATATCATTAGAAATATAAACACATGATATAATGACATATATAAGAACTAAAAACTATATAACTATTGACATATAAACTAAATCTATCATGTAAATTTAAAGATTGATCTTGAATTTTACAGTAAAGAATAGGTGGCATAAGCTATTTAGAGTGTTATTCTATTCATAAGCTATTTATTGTTAATGAGAGGGGCTATTGTCGAATGAAGTTGGTAATCAATTTCTAAGCCATTTATTAATTTAATGAAGATTATTAGCATTTTGATGAGGGTGATATTCAACAAATATGTTGGAGCTATGATAGGATTGGTGGAAATTTTCAACCCCAAGATTTACATGGAAAGGTTGTAGGAGCTTTTTAACTCAACACGGATAATGCCTCACTGCTATTTTTATTTGAATAATGTATCACTTCTTGAACATAGATTTTAATGGCAATTCTTCACATAACATGCTCATAAATTATAGCAAGGAAATAACATTAACAATGATTTAAATGGCTAATAAATAGACACCCAAAGAGATAGTAAGAAGGTGATTTTTACATGCCTGTAGCATCCTGTTGACAGATCTAGAAATGAACGTTGAGATACCCAAGTAATGTGGCCATACAATGTGATAGCAGTGAGAAAATCTTATAATGGCTGAGATCTGAAATGTGTTGTAGATGACTATTGGGAAAACTTCATCTTTTACTTAAATATTCAGATCTGGAAATGAGAGTTATTTGACTCATAATACAGAGTTATGAAAGTACTATAGCAGCCTTAGAATGTGCTAGGACTGACAATCAATGGATGAAGAAGTAGACTCTGGTATAACAAATCCTGTAGTAGCTTTATTCTTCCCAATGCACCCAATGGAAGTATGTAAGCACAATATAAGAGTGAAGATTTTACCACATTGATATTTCAATTTATGGCAGCCTAGAAACTACTGGTTACACTCTTCCCATGAATCATTTCATCTACAGCAGCAAAATCTTGAACTTCTTCTCCACATGAACACCCATGACTATATACTGTCAGCGGGCATTAACAGTATTGACGTGGATGCTGTATATACAAATTGACTTAATGCTTTTGGTGATTAATAGTACATTTTCTATTGTGAAAATGACTATGTTCCTTCATATTTTTAGAGATGGAATTTTACAATAAATCAGAAGTTTTGCCATAGAGCATATTAAATTACTTTGAATAACAAAATATGATTGTTATTTTAGGTTTTTTAAAGATTCTTTTAGAAATGAAGTGGCTACAAATGATTCAACATAGAGAGGACTGATGTAGCATTCTTTTAGTGCAATTGTTTTACCTCCTAATCATACTACAAAATTATTGTAGACAAGGCAAATAAATTGATGTAGAAAATTAAAAAAAACATGAAAAAAATTGAAGAAAATACCTCACAATGGGAAGGTTAAAATCCAAAGGTGGAGATGGAGGGCTCAGGCACACCCAAAATCGCGTATGCACAGTCGAGGTTTCGTCTTCGTTCGTCCAATAACCGCGCCGAAAATGAGAAAAGGACGGCCTCGACCGATTTAAAAATAAAAAACAGGTTTTAACAATCGTGCCTCCGTTTTAGCAAAGGAAATCACGCGCGCGATTTGCTTGACTAAAACGGAGGCGCGATTTTGTTTACTAGCCTAGTTGGCATGACCATTGCCAGCCTTGGGACTAGGCTTGGTAGGTTCGGTGTTGCTTGGGTTGATTTCTTTTTTTTGGATCAAGAGTGAATGACTTCACTCCACCATTGCATCTAAAAGGTCCATCAACTTCTTGCACACACCTAAAATTTAATAAAACCAAGAGTATATAGAAAGATAGTATTGCTATCATTATTATCGTCATGGTGATCTCAAATGCATGTAAACCATTACAATCAAAATAATAAACCAAGATAAGTTACCTATAAAGCACACAGTGAAAAAGTTGCCTATAAAACAATTATTTGTTTTTCAGTCGTCAATGTTTTATTGTAACGTAGTACTCCATATATTATCGTCATACTTTAGAATCTGAGCGTGCATAAGCGCATCTCAGCAATCGGCAACGGCGTTTAATATTGACTACAGCAAGACCTGTAGACGGTTAGGTTAACCGTCTTATCTCTTGCAGGTTGAAGAGGCAAGAATGTTCATGACCTTTATGGCATTAGATATAGCCATAACATTTCCTATCCATTTTTTATATGTTACAATGGATTCTATTGAAGTGAACATGGAAGAAGGAAAGCTAACTGCAGTTTGAGATGTAGATTTTCAAACATCTCAAACCGATCTTGAGAAGGAGAAAGAGGACACTGAGAAGGAGGCGGCTTCTATATTTTGGGAATCCGAGTGGCTGCTGATACCTATTAAGTGAGATTAATTTGTTTTAATATATGTCTATTTATTGAATGATCACACATTTTTATATGTAATTTAACCGATTATTATTATATGGATTTGGTTTAGTTAGTGAATTATTTTTAGGCCGAAGGTGTATATATGTTAGAATTTTGGAGATTCCCGGGTTATTGTCGAGTGGTTTAAAGGCATATTTCATTTGGAAGCGGTCCTCCTTACCCATTGGATGGATCATATCATGCAGCTGAAGAGTCAATTTGTGGAGATCAGCATCCAGCATGTATATAGGGAGAACAATTCTGATGCGGATCTATTATCAAAGCAAGCATTAGTGGGGCCGGTTGGACATTTTTTGGTGGCCCATGGGGATGGACGTGATCCATCCGCTTATAACTTTTATGGGTCTTTTTAGTTTTTTTTTGGTATATGTATGAACGCATAAGATTGTTATATCTTATGGTTCATATGGAGATCACAACTTATGGTGAATTATGATAATGGATATTACATAATTAGCCATGGTAGGAATCTTGATGGGTGATGACTGATTTTTTGTGGAATATAGGGGGATATGGACTGTTTTATCAGGTATTATTGACTAGTAGTTGCAAGTCTCTGTATATGGATCAGTATTGACGGTTGTCATTATGTATATCACTGGTGATACCTTTTTTATATATAATATATATAAGATCTTTTTTTATGAAAAAAATGTTAGAATTTTGGGGTGGACTACTATTTATGCTTTTTCATCTACGGACTAGAGTGAGACAAGTGTACTCTCTAGATTGATTCTATGGGCATCATCCAAGATTAAATGAGAATGAGACAAGTATATTGTCTAGATTGATTTTATGGTTGTTGTTCAAAAAATCATTAATAATTTCAAAATAAGGAAAAATAGCTTAATTAACATGTGACAAGTGTATTGTCTAGATTGATTTTATGGTTGTCCTTCAAAAAATCATTAATAATTTCAAAATAAGGAAAAATAGCTTAATTAACATGTGATAAGTACAATTAGTGATAGTTGTAAAAATTAAAACTAATCATCAACTATTTGATTATCAGATTATTAGATACAAGTGCTTAACTCTATCGATTATTAGATACAACTGCTTAACTCTATCGATTATTAGATACAACTATTAGCTTAACTTCAACTCTAATCACAGTTATATTGGATAACTATTAGCTTAACTTCAACTCTAATCATAGTTATATTGGATAACTATTAGCTTAACTATTAGATACACTATTAGTTTAACTCCAATGATTTGACAACTATTAGCTTAACGTCAACTCTAATCACTTGAGGCTTAGTCCAACTTCGTTTGGAATCTATGAGTCTAGCTAATGTGACTCATGTAAGAGTCGAACTCTTAATAAAACAAACTCCTAATAAACCTAGTTCATACTACATGTTTAGGTTTTCCATATAGATATAATTAGGTTTTCAATTCTTTTTAAAGGAGTTTAGTCTAACTCATAATTAACAATTTACAAAAAAAATAGCTTAATTAATGTACAATTCGTGATAATTGGAAAAATCAAACTTCAGCTTCAACTATTGAATTATTAGATACAACTATTCAATTATTAGCTTAAATACATTGATGATACAACTATTTGCTTAACTTTAGCTTCAACTATTGAATTATTAGATACAACTATTCAATTATTAGCTTAAATACATTGATGATACAACTATTTGCTTAACTTCAACTCCAATCATGACTTTTACTTGAATTGGAATTGCCAATATATTAACTTTTAAATTAACTATTACATACAACTATTAATTTAAGTCCAATTATTCTACAATTATTAGTTTAACTTCAACTTTAATCTGTTTAACTTCAACTCGAATCACTCTTATATTGAGTAAATATTAGATTAACTCCAAAGATTTTACAACTATTAGCTTAACTTCAACTCTAATGGCTGTTATATTGGATAGCTATTAGATTGTTCCAATAGTGATACAATTATTAAAATAAATTTAGATGAACTCCATCTCTTAGCATGAGAAGTTGACCTTGATTGCAGTGAAACCATGCACCAATAACAATCACTTAGGTAATGTGTAAATTATGTGACACTTGAACTCCATATGACACTTGGGAGTCGAGTTAATGTGCATAAGACATAGTCTAAGTTGTATATTAACTTTTAAAATAACTATTAGATACAACTAGCTTAACTCCAATGATGATACCACTATAAGTCTAGCTTCAACTATGAGCTTAACAAACCATAAATTAATTTGTTGTTATATTAGCTTAACTATTAGTTACAAGTAATTAACACATTCTTTAGTAAAAAAACATTATCAATATGTCAAATATATACTTATCCACTTATTTTAAACATATTAATTTTAGTAATATGGTTGTTATATAGACTTTTACATAACATATTAATCTTAGTAATATGGTTGATGCTAGTTATATAGACCTTTACATTTTTATAAGCACAAACAACATAGCCTTCTTCCACATAATTCTCTATCAACAAGTAATTAAAATAATCTTCCTCTTAACTCTCGTTATACATAATTCAATTTAAATTTCAATTATTTAAAAAATTGATTCATATAGCGATCTAATGATCTTTGGATTCAATAATATATAGTATAGAGTTATACTTTGTTTAATTTTAGTTTTAATTTTTTGAAAATTGATTTATATGATTTAATAATATATCATGTTTAATTAAAAATAAAAAGAGAATTTTGTTATTTAAAAAATAAAAATGTTAATATTAAATATTTTGTTTAGAAAATAAATTTACATTTTTATTTCTTTAAAAAAATTAATTAATTAATTATCTATTTAATTTTAAATTCAAATTTTAAGATTTATGAATTTTTATATTTTTAAATATTAAAAAAAAATTTAAAACATTTTTAAAATAATAAAAATGAGCTTACTTAAAATATAATTTATTACATTGAAATCCTTTGAAATAATATGTGCACTCTTATGTTATTGAAAATATAATAAAAATATGATGAGTTAAATTTTTATTAGTTGTTATGTTATTAAAGATATAATAAGAATTGGGATCATTTAAAATAAAATTTTATTATAACTAAAATATTTGATTTATTGAATTTGGTGTTATTAAATGTCATTGACTTGCTTACCATTATCATCAGTATTTTATTTTATATATCTAATTTTGAATTTATTTACTATTGAAAAATATATTATTAAATTTTTAATCTCCAATTTTTATATTATATATAAAATAAAATTTCTATATTATCAAATACAAATTTCAATAAATTTATTTTAAGAAAAAATTAAATCTATTGTTGTAAAATAGGCCTATAATCTTCAATTTTTATATTATATAAAATAAAATTCTTATATTCTCAAATACAAATTTCAATAAATTTATTTTAAGAAAAAATTAAATCTCTTGTTGTAAAATACGCCTATAAACATTTTTTCTTAAACACTCGTTTAAAAAAATTAATATTTTATTTTACTTATATTTTAATCTATAATTTAATTTCTTTTTTATAATTCAAACTTACTACTTAAAAGATACATATGATTTTGTAACCAAGCTTTTATAAAGGTAACCATTGGAAAATACCATACATATTATATTATATTTTATATATATATATTTGTAACTATTAATATTCAATTCATTATAATAATTTTTTTCCAAATAAAATCAAGTTTTTAATCTTTACACTAATATGTTTTTATTTAAGATTTTGAGGTGGACTAGCACCTATGCTTTTTCATCTATGATCAAGGATAAGATAAACAATTACTAAAAATATATATATATAAATAATTGATACATGGATAAGTGGTAGCCCATGCAAGGATAACTCCTACTTATTGGTGCATAAATCCCTGTTTGTGGGAGATAGTTGTTAGAGATTGTTATCTTAAGTGAAGCTTTAATCATATTTAAATGATTCATATAATAGCACAACCACATAGTTTGTGGCTCGATCACTTAGATATATAGGGATCAAATGGTTGAGAGATAAAGTTGGAATTGAAGACACTTTGGATTTCTTTTATTCCCCATTTCAACTCTGAGTTATGCCATGAACTGTTGGTAATCCATTCATTAACTATGAGGAATCCACCCAAATTTAAGATAAAAAAGTAAATAGTTAAAATTATATATATATTTAATAAATCCTAGTTAAAGATATATCTATATTGATTTATTTAAAATCTGATTAAAATAGTTTAAATTATAAATACACTTAAACAATATTTTAATAGTTTTAAGATTTTTAATCTATTTTTACAATAAAATATAATTTGTAAAACCAAAATCAACGTTTCAGAAAAAAAGATCGATTGTAATGGCGACAAATACTCTACATGCTGTAGAGCATTAAATAGACTGCCGTCGCACCATGGATCCCTTCCAAAGTAAGATCCAACCGGGAACCGGGTACAGCATGCATGTAGAGTATTTTTCGTCGATTGTAATTAGAAAAATTCAAAAATAATTCAAAACTTTGGTGGTATTTTAAGGTAATCCATGAGCTACTTAAATCAAGTTATATGTTTGACACGTTTCAGACAAAAAAAAATTCCAACTTGCTGTATTGCGATATGCACCAACACTATGTGCAATACAAGACTATATTCTGTGGCGTTGTCAGGTTAGTCAAACGAATCGAATTTTGGAATCAATCTGAACATGTTTCATTGGGTAGCATTCGGGCCACCATATATGAAAATTCCCATGGCCTGGAATGACAGCTTTTAAACTTTATCAGATTTCTGGACTAATCAGGATTTGGACATTGTCAATTCATTGTACACTGCTTTTCTAAAAACTAATCAAATCCTACCTTATAAGATCCGAACCAGCGTTCATGCCAAAAGCAACACCCGACATTGAATGGATAATAAATACGGAGTAACTTATGATGTGGATTTTCTAAAACAAATCAAAACTGAGGGAGCTTCAGAAGTAGAATTTTCGGTGACAATTTAATGGCTACCAGTTTTATTGCTGTGTTTAATATGTATTTTGTAGCAGCACATTTAGTACTGTTGTTGCCAAAACATGAATAGTGGGAACTTGGATTTGATTTAATGGTCAAATCAATGGTTTATAATCTAACTGTTCATTATCTTTTATTATTGCTGTTTTAATATGTATTTTGTAGCAGCACATTTAATACTGTTGTTGCAGAAAAATGAACAGTTGGAACTTGGATTTGATTTAATGGTCAAATCAATGGTTTATAATCCAAGTGTTCATTGTCTTTTATTATCCAACAATAATAGTAGTGTTAAATACATTGTTGCAGATGCATCTTGAACCCAAAAAAAATTGGTTAAAATGTAAGGATAGCATCCAAACTAATATGCAATCAGAGCGAATAGTGAATTCAATACTTCAAAAAAGGAATTTATCAAATTTTTTTGGGTTTGTACACAAATTACTGGCTTCAATATATATATATTGTGTGGGCTGTTTCAATATATATTCTTTTTGTTTTATAAAATAAAATTAAATCAATTAAACTATTATAATTGCACAGAGAGTAATGTGCTCTTCAGCCTCTAAATGTTATTAAGTTATGCTACTAAAAATAAAACTTTAACTTTAATCATATTTAATTGATTCATATATTGTTCTCTTAACTAAAACTTTAACAATTAACAATTCTAACTTATTTCACCTTGCTAAAGTCATGTCATATGCAATTTAAATTCTCTGTTATATATGCTTTTATCAATCATATCATATGTTATTTATGCTTTTATCTATTATATCATACTATATTCAATTTAAGTTTGATACCATCTTTGAAAACAAAAGAGTAAACCATAAAAAAAAATTGAATTGAAGCTCTTTCTTAAGACTATCATAAACATTCCCCATTGCATAATTTAGCAATATCTATGCAGAATATTTGAGGCCAATCAAAGGTGGAAATCTGCGACCTCAAACAGTACATTATAGTTCGATTCTTACTACTCAATGTTATGGATTGCGCGCAATGAGAGCAATTAAAAAAAAACAAAAAAACAGGCGTGCTGTAGCATCTCAATCCTTGGCTTTGCTTCTTTTTCCAGGCGGTTTGAAAATACACAACCTTGAAGAAAAAATAGGGACCAATCATGTGGAGTGGAGCAAATTAGCATCAGCTACTTCATCACTTATTTAACTCATATTCTCTCCATATGGAGGCTGAGGTAGATAGTTGAACCAGATGGTATAAGTATAAAACTTATGGAGGCTAGCGCAGATAGTTGAGCCAGATAGAAGTACACAACTTATGGAGGCTGAGGCAGATAGTTGAATCAAGCGCCACGCTTTCTTATCATCAGATCTTCCATCTGTTAAAATAATAATATAACAGTTCTTAACATAATTTATATAACATGAAAAAGGAGTATAAATTAAATAAAAGTATACATGCATACCCGAACTTCAGCTTGCAATGAATCTCGCATGTTCTCAGCTACTACAGAGGGTTCTATATTCATTGCTTGCAGCTGCACGCAAGCATGTATGTCAAATTAGCATTTGATTTTTCATTTAAATGGCGACTATGTATGGAAATGTAATTAGTTATAATACTCACTCCAGGAAAAGTGTTAATGAATGAAATCGGAACCCAGCCTTCTTTATCCATTCGCGCTTTTAGATAATCATCTCGAATTAGATTTTCTGGTGTGAACCAGTATTCCACCACGTCCGTTATCATCCTTTTCAGTGGGATTTTCGTTATTTCTGGGGTAAGAACAACCCTATTTGTCGCTGGAGCTTCTACATGCTCTTGTTGATGAGTTTCTGGAATTTTTGCCTCCTGTTGCTGATGAGTTTCTGGATTTTGTGGCTCTTGATGCTGAGTTTCTGCCTCATGACGAGGAGGAATTCTTAGTCTGGGTCGACATGAGCTATTACTGTAAGGAGCACGAGGAGGAATATTTCTTGGTCCAGGGAATACCCCTGCTATATTATTGTACTGACCAGGAAATACCCCTGCCATATTATTGTACTTACCATGGCCATTAACATGACCTAGAACTTGACCTCCAACACTTGCCTCCTCTGGTGAAGGAATTGGTGTTGTGTGTACTTGAAGCTCGGATGGATCTGCATACAAAAAAGAATAAATGGACTTGTTGCTTTGTATGTATAGATTTAAAAACAAAAAAAATCATTACACAACACTTCCCAAGAAACATGTTATATTGAATACTTTACAATGTTGTAGTGGTTGAAAAGGTTGCCCTTGAGGTAGAAGCGGTAGCCATCTCCAGTTATGCGTATGATCTTCACCTTCTGGATATTGATTTTCCCCTGAAACAAAGCCAGAGTTTCTCACAGGATTCATGAAAACACAATAATTTCCTTTTCAACAAGGTTGTTACGCAATTCCCTTTCAACAAAGCCTATCAACAAGGTTGTTACGCAATTCCCTTTCAACAAAGCCTATTATTTTCTTTGTGTCCATTCAATCTCAAACTTCAATATAAATATGAATTGACAACCCATCCTACCAAAGGGTTCATGGATCCGTTAGGGTTTGTTAACTCTATTTTGAATTTTGTGAAGTTATTTGTTAACTCAGATAGCATTTTGTTAACTTGAGATAGCATTCAGCTTTTGGCACATAAACTTTTAATATGGTTACATATTATTTGGTTTTTAATGGTATTGAATTTTGGTAGACATATTTTTAACAATAGGAAGAAAATTTATTTTATTTATAATATTCAAATATATTAATTAAATTATATATATATATATATATATATATATATATTAATTATAAAATAAAAACAATATATTTTAAATAATACTAGTATTAATAATAAAAAATTAAATATTTTAAGAACTTGTATTTAGTGCAGCCCTAAATTCTAAGTCTTATATTATAGAGACTTATAATATATTTTACTTATACTAAAATTATCACACTTAGTTTGTGGTTAAGAGATAGTTGTGGAATAGAAGAGACTTTGGAATTTTTTTTTTATTAGCTAAACAAGTTCAGGTGTGAGGTTATCTATGCCTAGCTACATGTTATCACTCACATTCTTCATGTTATCCATTTATCAACTATCAAATATTTTTTTATATTTTTTTTCCTTTTATAGTGTTGGTTCTATATTCATAATTCTCACCCATTTCTAATTTTGAATAAATACCATAAAATAAATCTCCACAAAACACTTATACACTTCTCTTATCATTGCATTTTTATTAAATTAAATTATTAAATAATATATATTTTCTATTTACCATATTATTATAATAATATGGCATGTTAGTACATTAATATATAAATACTAAATATTATTATTAATATTAAATATCAATATAAATACTAAATATTAATCATAATTAAACATTATTAATATAAGTATAAAATATTATTAAACGCTATTGTTAATATAATTTTATATAAAATAATATATATATATATATAGTCATTGAGTGCTACTCCTAAATTGACACACTGTTCACTTGTACTTCCAGATTGATGCACGAGATCAAATTAAGGTCATATCATTGTTTGATTATTTAGTAAATTTGAATCTTTGTTTATATGTATCAGCAATATTTAATTTCATAAATATAATAGCATCGAACATCTAATTTTTTAAAATTTATCTTTTTTCTATAAAGGTTCATTTTTTTGGTTAAATCATTTTCTGGTAAATTATTAATATTAAAAAAAATATAAACCTTGAAAGTTCATTCTCTTAAAATTAATAAAACATAATTAATCCATAAACATTTCCATATATCAATTTAATCCATAAACATTTCCATGAATGTCCATTATTCCAATCCTAATATTTGATTTTATCTAAATTTATTAACTGTACAGAAGTGCCGGTTCAAATTAATCCATAAACATATAGAGATGCTAAAATATATATGTAAAAAGGCGAATGTCCAGTCTTCCGTTTCTAATATTTTATTTTATCTAAATTTATTAAGAAATGTCAGTTCAAATTAATCCATAAATGTGGAGAAAAATACAGGTCAAATTAATCCAAAAAGATGAAGAGGTAAATGCCGTGTCTCCCATCGCTAATAAATCTCCATACTAAAATATATACATAAAGGGGTGAATCAGCACTATTGGAATTTCATCTTAATCTTAACTGTCATACTATTTTTTTTTTCTTTAAGTTTTGAGGTTTAACATTCTTTTTCAATGAAAGTTTTTCTTAAATTTTTATCTATCATTAATAACTTTTTTCATAAAAAGATACCTGTCCGTAAGAACATTTTAGTGTTGGATTTTGGGATGAAAATAAAACTTAGAATAAATATAGTAAACTTTTACTGCAATCTAATCCCACTTGGGATAATTATAGGAAACTAGCTACACTCTCACCACTTGGACTAAATGTAGTAAATTCTCTTAATTAAAGGGCTTGTTTTGAGATTCTCATGTAAAAGTTTATACAGTATTTGCATGATAATCAAACTTGGACTAAATATTGTAAATTCCCATGGCTGTGTGACCTTAAAGGTCATGGCAAAAGTAAAGTTTTTTTCTTTCTTTTTTCTTTGTTAAAGACCATGCTTTGATATTTTCATGTAAAACCCATAAAAGAATGTAATGAAATCAAACTTGGACTAGTGGCGACTCCCACAGCTTTATGACCCCATTCAATGGATAAAAGTAAATATTTTTATTAATGAAAATTCTTTGTGATTCTAATGTAAAACCCCAAATAAGGATGTGTTAAAAAGCAAACTTGAACTAGTTGCACTAAATTCCCACCTCTATGTGCCCAACCCAATGGACAAATTTAAGGCTCTTTGTTAAAGGGCATGCACTTCATCTTGTGCATAAAGACATCTCACTTCACTTAACAATTGTGGATCTACCACTTGGACTTCCTATCTTGTTATGCTTAAATGCATCTTGATTAAGATTTAAGTAAGCTTCAGTTAAGTAGTGGGTAGTTTCATATCAATTTTTGTTTTTTATATAAGTTCTTGTTTTAAATCGATAATTATAACTATCTCCTATGGTATGAATAATGGATAAATATCAAACTATTATTATTTTAATATAAAATTATAAATTTTAGTCTTTGTTTATCTCCACAATACCAAGTAGTTGGCTTCTTGTACTGGCCACCTTACTTATAGTTGTGCTAATTACTTGAACTCTCACAAAAAATCTAAAGATAAATAAAAAATAAAAAATATGATATATATA
>LPNX010937364.1:240184-358213 GCA_001517045.1 Pseudotsuga menziesii
GCCATTACCATATTAAGTCGGTCTTATGTATTCTATATTACTTCTTATTATAATTAAAAGACAATCCACATAATTCAATCTTCTAAATTTAGCATTCCATTTTGTTCTATGTCATTCTTTGAAACTCACATACTCAAACAATTACTTAACATGCTAGTGGATCATCCATTTACACATTGGTAAAATGTGCAAAATAAATGTTTATCATGGTATGATAATGTTTTTTTCCATCTACCTTTGAAACTTCAATGGTCTTGTTTAAAGATATTTTCCACGAAATATGTAATAAATTTTTAATGAATTATGCATAGTACATGTTGAGAGCAATTCGGTAGTATTCAAACCGACCAAGTCGACTTTTCAACAGAGGTTCTAAGTTATTTTGTCTTACTATATTAGTTAAATAAATCTTAGAATACTGCTATGTAAATGTTACCAGTTCAGTTTGTGAAATGTTGAGTTAGTATTCTTATTAAATTATTTTAGAAATGAAATGGATTTAGACAATAAGGTATTATAATGTAAATAAAATTTCTAAACTGTGTTTTTCCACACCTAGAAACCAGGCCATACTCTAGCATAGATAGAAAGCTTTAAGTAGATAAGAAAATGAAAATAGTAGATAGGATTTTGTAACAATAGATAGTAGAATAATTTTATTTCAATGTTAAAATATTATGGATGAAAGACAGTGCTATGTTTTACTTCTATTTCTCTGTATTTACTAGTATAACTAAATGAAATACAATAGTAAAACTACATTAGAGATACAGTCATTTAAGTATATAAACAAGCTACTAACCACATAGTTTATCTTCTAACAATATCAACTAAATCTAAGACTAATATTTAATATAAACTAGATAGGGTTATACTAAAATTCCTTAATTTATAAAGAATATACAGAGATTACAGAGTTTATTTTCTATCTTTTCAAGAACTCTGAATAAATTCTATCTTTTCAAGAACTCTGAATAAATTCTACCTAACAATTTAGTAAATAAAAGCAATGTAAATATAAACAATAACTAGTATAAAACTAAATATATACATATGTAGAAACTATATTACATTTACAGACAGGCTTTTACCTGTGAAGGAAAAACTTCAGGGTCGAAACCCTAACCAATTTATTTAACTATTACAAATCAAAACATCTAAGTTGTAATCCATTTACATGGATAATTATATAAATAAACGATTAGTATTCTAAAGACTGTTTACGGTCCTTTCTGAAAACAAATGTCTTTTATAAACAAGCAAGATAAGTACAGTTACAAGTTAAAATATCACAACACACCTGTAATAATTCAACCGAATTAACAAGTAGCAGAACCTAATAAATATAAATTGCTTATTTAGACAAGGGTTTCATTCAGGAAAACCCTAGCTTGTATATTCCGAACAAGATAATATTATAAATTACTCACTACGACTGAGTTACAGTCTTTATATTAACATTATCTACTTACAAAAGATTTTTTAGACAGTAATGTTCTTCATTAACAGACGAATAGGAAAAACCCTAATTTACACAGAGTCATAATTTACAAGATTACTGCAAAAATGAGACTGAGCTCGAAGTAAAAAATCTTTCTTAAAAATCCAATGTATTACATTGACAAGCCGTAAGGCTGAAAACTTAACCAAATTACAACACCCAGCTCAAGGTCGGGACTACCCAACATCATAGCGAGAGTTTGTAAACAAATTGAACCAACAACTTAAAAAAAAAAAAAAACATGTATCTAATGAAGAAACCAGACAAGCTTCCAAGCTCGGGGTGTCACCATCGACAACCCTATTTACAAGCAGGGTAAAAACCCATTCTTTGAACCCAGGGCTTACCGGATTGGAGCCACGAGTCCTTGAAGCCAGCTAGCATTATCTTCGTCACTGATTTCTAGAGCTGTCATGAGTTCCTGCGAGGAGAGAACGATACAGTGCGTTATTACAAAACTCATTTTCCATTGAAACCCTAACTGTAAAAACAATTTTTCTGTGAGTCTTTCATTTTAAAGAAAACCAAATATATTTACCTTTAAATAAAAGAGTATCAAGCAGTCTAGCGAAGAGACTGTCACCAGCTGCGAAATGCACACACAAAAATCTCCAAACCCTACGACATATGTGGAGCACATTCAGTAGCAACGAAGCCTTAGCTTCACACAGCAGTGACAGTCCACGAGGAAGGCAAGATGAAGCTAAGGACAGGCTGCAAGCCAAATACAAAAACCAGTATAAACTCGCATGGTAAATTCCACGGCTAAGAAGGTTGGAAAACAAGACCAAACTCAGGAGACTACAGCAACTTTAAACCAAAGTTTCGAAGCGAGCTAGCAGAGGAACAGCCCTCACGGCCGCCATGGAACTATGCAGAGTAGCCCGTGGGCCAGCGTGAACTTCGGAGGCAAATGACAAAGCAAATAGGGTTGCAATATTTTTATATCGCCAATACATGGACAGGAGGTGACCACGTGCCCTCCAATATATTCAACCATGCAAGAGTCGAATCCATAGTTCACCTGCAGTTTCAAACATCAATTATTAAAACAATGATTTTAATCAAACCATGCACGAACTATGGAGTATGCTTATATATATCACACCAATGTTCATACATAACTATATCATAATGTTTGATAGCTTCGAGATTGGGTATGGATTAACGATGTTTTCTTAACGTTGATCCTAGTGAAAGGTGGTAATCACTCGATCATATGGATAATCCCATTATCGATCATGCTTAGGACCTTTCCACCTACCATTAGATTTTTATACTTACAAAATGATGATCAAATATTTCCATATGGTATATCAAACTTCATTATTATAACCGATGGTTTAGAGTAACTATAATATATGAAGTTTGACTAACAAGAGTAAAAAGTGTTTAAAATATGACATTTAAACAATCACAAGGCTCGACCTGGGTATAAGCTCTCCCAAATAATAGTTTGTATAATTAACTTGTCAACAATAATAATAGGCTCTATCATTATTTGGAAAAGATAGTATAGGATTGTTTATTTATGACTGTACTTAGCACAATATAAGAACTTGGGTCATATTGGTTTACACTTAGAGTAAACTTCAGATTAAAAACTCTATGTAGAAAAATTTACCATAATAGTTATATAAACATTAACTTGTTGTAAGTTAAGCAACATGATAATAGTAAATTTATAATGGAATAAACCATGCTCAAGTCTATAATCATTGGAATGATACTGATAATACATTTACCTAAGATTTAGACTTATGAAGTAAGGGTAAATAGTATTCCATTATGTTACGATGCATTTAATTACAATAATCAAGCTTATAATGTTAAGGAGATTTCCAAGCAGTAAGATTCCTATAGCATGCAAGTAATAATCAAATTGGAATATTGGTAAATAAAATGGTAATGTACATGGTTACAATAGTACATGCAGCAAGACAATAATGTAAGTAAGAAAGTTTATAACTTGTTAAAGAGCAGTTTTATTTTACATACAAGTAACAGGTTGATTTTTTTTCATAACTAGTAAGCTAGCGACAAAATAGAAACATGTACTCTATTGGAAATCTTTACTATCCAGATTGATAGAAGTCCTTCATGAAATAAAATATAGTTACCTTACCTCATCAGAGCTTGCTTTTAAATAGTCAGTTAATTACTAGCATTTTACAAGCAACATATATACTTCTTGCTACTTTATGAATTAAACCCCTACTGGATCGATCGTTACCTGTTAACCTGTAAGAACCAACAGTCCATCTGCGTTAGCATAAATTCTAAGTAAGCCCAAGTTTTCAAAGGTATTTTTCACCTACTTGCCAAAAAGTAAACTTATTAGTAAAACTGAAAGAAAGCTGTGTGCAGGCCCATTTCTTATACTTTACACAAACATGATAGTTGTATTAGTTAACATAATATGAAAATGACTAATACTAAGTGTTATACTGTTTCATTTTCTGCTAACCGCTAGTAGTTAGTAAACTGTGTATTCAGACATTTAATGCTATCTTAAAAAATTTAATTTTTTATGAAATTTTGGGGTTTTGACAGGAAAAGAGATAAACCTATGCCTAAGGATACTCTTCTCAACTCCATAGAAAATAAAGTATTCATTTTTCCTAAATAATCCATAAGGCCGGAAAAAGGGGTAAACTTATACCTAAGTGGATGATCGTTCACTTATTATTAACGAGTCTGAACGAACAAGTTTACTCGACAGTATAGTCTATTTTGAGGATTCAAACCAGGGCCTAAAGAAAACTCTACAAGTGTGGGGATCCTTATAAACACCGATAGCTCGTAAAAATATGTAAAATGAGGCTCATTTTGTCATGAAAAACAACTAAGAAGGCTCCCGCAAACCTAACACAATTACGGCATGGATACCAAAAGACATAAGGTGTTATAAACTAGGGTACCCATGAGAAGGAGGGCCTATCCACAGAGGAACAATGATGTATACAAGGCAAAAGTGGTTTGACACCATAGTCCATGGACGAAAAAGTGATCCTAGGTTTTAATGACGGATAAGGTATAAGTGCAATATCAACAATGATGGCCAAATCCTACCCTATATGCATCGAAAAACAACTTTTAAATGATCTCAGACCTGTCATAATTAGCAAAAAACCATGGTATTAGTCTATACATAAAGACTGATTTTAAACTATAGAAAATGGGTCAAAATTTTGAATTTTTTTGTATAAATAGTTCAAAAGACAAAAATAGACATACCATTTGGAAAATTACTAAACTTGGCAAGTTTTACCTCCCAACTTCAACTGATCATCGAGGACAAACCACTGGACCAAATCCAATTTTGCAAGTTACAGGTTGGTTATCTTTCCTTTCTCCTTCTCTCTATCCTTTCAATTTTTTATTTTTGTGGAAAAATTAAGGTTTTGTGCATGCCCTAGGAAGCCCACGCAACATACATGGGTTTGCTTTATAGCAGTCATGTATACACATTTTATACATGACTTGCTGGAAGGAAACCCGTGTTGTGCTGAAAACAGAGTCGTGTATGCTGCGTGACTTAGAAAAATTAAAAAATGGCCAAAATCTAAAGAAACTAATGAGTTCTAATGGTTGAAAATGGTCAGTGGGTAGGTACAATATGGTATTAGAGTGGAGAGAGAGAGAACATGAGGATATGGATCGAGAAGCAATTCAGGATGCCACAACTTTGAATGCATTGCGACAATGTGGGTTGTTGAAATTCTACTACACATCCAATATGAGGGGCAATGTTCATCTATTGGAGACACTTATTGGTTATTGGGACCAATACCTTGGCTTTTCTCATCTACAAGGAGAAACATTGGAAATTACCGTAGAAGATATGTATTTCATTACCGGGATTTTCCGTAGAGGCATGTCGGTAAACCTTGAGGGAACTGGTAGGGGTGGTGACCCTATGAGTGTAAATGATTACATCAATACTTACTATCCACCAGGTACGCAGAAGAAGGTGACATGCATCCCAATTTCCCAAATAACAAGCTTTCTGTTACAAGTAGTGGCAAGCACTGTATCAACGATTTCCAGTTCTTTCGCATTACATTTTGCCACTCCAACTCTTATGCAGGTTGCGGTGGAATGCATGCAAGGTACAGTGTTTGATTGGTGCTCGGGTATGGTCCTAATTATGAAAAAACAACTCTTTGATTGCAAGAGGGGATGAAGGAAGAACTTCGGTTACGCAAGCATTTTGGTGTCGTTCTTCTTCTTCAAGACTTCCTTCTCTCAGCCCTGCAGTACCACTGCCACCACTTTCCCCCTGCCAGCCTAGACTTACTAGATGGGGAGAGACATTTCTTCGCCAAGGTGGCGGAGGTGGGATCCAAAGTGAGTATGATGATGATTTCTATCTTTGGTGGGTCAGGCAAGTTCCTGCTCTCGAACAATTCCCATATGCTAGATTGGACTTCCGAGGAGATAATGAACTCGTCCTCCCACCAGGGGAGGCATGGAGAGAGATAGGTAAATTTTATCTTTTTAAATTATTTAATTTTTATGAGTTTTCATCATAAATTTATATATACATGAGCTTTGACCGTTATTAACATTTTACATGCAGATATTGGACCTGTACGCCTCGATGGGAACCCTAGGACATTTGTGCATCCCATAACAAGTGGGAATGGGAGCATGTTACGGGTTATCAAGGGGAAGCTAGCCAGGCTAACCCAAGGTGTCCCTACACTGCGTATAGAGTGGATATCGATTATCATGCAGGAGTTTGTAGTGGGGATTACGTCAACCTGGATACACCTTCTTAGAAGGGTAGCTAGGTTGTTGTTCATTATAGGGAGTTTGTAGAGGTAGTCACAGCCGAGGAGGCTGAGGATTAGGTCTAGGTTTAGAAATATATGGATGATGATCCTATTTTTTGTATATTGATACAGTTATGACAGGATCTACGGATCAAAAACTTGATATATCTATGGACATATTTTATACACACACACACACACACACACATATATATATATATATATATTTTCTGGTTATTTACATGTGTTTCAAATACATCTGTCATATTTATTTTACAAAGTGTGTGTTAAGTGCCAGTCTAATATGTAATTCACATAAGCATCAGTAATTGTATTTTCATTTCTTAAAATGTGATTAAATGAAATGCATTCAAATTTTCTTTCAAGTAATCTTATACGCAAAAACTAATGTAACAAAGTAGGGTTTCGCACTTGATAATCTCCAATGAGTTGGGAAACCAGGAGTTGAGAGTCAAGTCTGACCTCTAAACAGGTAATGCCACATAGTGTAGCATCCCATAACAGCGCAATAACTACCCTGTACACAGCCACATTATTATTAGCATGACCTAAGCAAGCGGCACTAGAGGCAACTAGTTTTCCTAAGGGTGAATAGATAACCCAAGCAGCTAAAGCCAGGTTACAAGTATGGCGGCTAGCACCATCCGCAAAACCTATGAACCACTCAACTGATATCTGTAACAACCAATAGACTGTATAAGAAACACTAACCAGCTAACTATTGTACATAAAAATACATACAATAAAAATACAAGAACAAACACCATGCCTAAGCGTAGTACTTCTTCACTGGGTAGAGCCCATAGGCTAGGCTCCGGCAACTTATTTCCATCATAATCAGTTAATTTGTATGCTCCCGTTTTCAAGACATTCGACACTACGTAAGGACATAACCACATAGACTTGAATTTTCCTACCCCTAGGGGTTATTTATCTTGATCCCAGAGCAAGAAAATTTCCCCCTCAAAGAAAATTGTTGGCTTAATTGCTTTGTCATACTGGTTCTTAGCCCTATTCTTGTGAGCTTCATTTGTTTTCAATGCATCTCTGCATTTTTCATCTAGATGTTCTAAGTGAAGCAAACGTTCTTCTAATTCTGTAGTATCAGGAAGCACATGAATAACTATTTTAAGGGATGGAATTTTGAATTCAACCGGCGTGACTGCTTCCACTCCGTGTATGAGTTGGAATGGTAAAAATACAGTATCGGTCTTTACAATAGTCTGGTATGCCCAAAGTGCAGGATATAGCATGATGTACCAATTTGAACGGCTTGCATTAATGGTACGCTTTATAATGGTTTTCAAGGTTTTGTTAACTGCCTCTACTTGTCCATTCACTTGAGGGTAGAATGAAGATGAATGATCTTGCCTAAACCCTAACATAGTAGTCAGCTCGGTCATCATACTATTCTGAAAGTGACTTCCATGGTCAATGACAATCTGCTTTGGTATACCGAAATGAGTAATGATCTGGTTAAAATACGAAGTAAGCTGTTGTTTCGTCATCATATTTTAAGGTAGGAATTTCCTTTTCCCACTTTGTGAAGTAGTCCACAACGACAATGATATATTTGTGCCCCCCAGCCGAAACTGATTGCGCATCATGTAATCTACCCCCCACTTAGTGAAGGGCCCCACCGCAATAACGGGAAACAAAGGAGCAGGATGCGAGTGCATTTTCCTAGTGTAGAGCTAACATGGGTGACAACACTTCACAGATTCCACACAATATTTGAAGATCATGGGCCAGAAATAACCGGCTCGTAAAATCTTCTCATCCATTACTAACCTAGATAAATCACCCCACATGCTCCGCTATGGGAATCATTCAAGACAAGCTCTGCCTCCTCGTGGGTGAGGCACTGACGCAAAATAGAATCTACCCCTCTTCGATATAAGGTATCACCGATGATCAGGTAGTTTTTAGCGTTGACTCGCAACTTGCGTCGATCTTCCCGTGAGAAGGACGCAGGACACTTCAGAGTCTGAAGATATACAAGAATATCTCCATACCAGGGATCAGAGGTGGGAATCATAAAGATATACTCATCTGGGAATGAGTCATATTCCACCACTATACTTTCTTCCGTAGGAAATTCTGAGATTAGCTCTGCAAAGACTAAGTATTTTTTGGATTTAGTAGATTGAAAATCCAAGTCAAACTCTTAGAGAATGACTATCCATTTGTTGAGTTTTCCCCCGATTATGTGTTGGGACAAAACATACTGAAAAGGATTTACATATGCCACCATTGTGTTTGTCCTCGGTAAAATGTAGTGACGTAGCCTCTGGACAGCTTAGACAGCTACTAATGCTAACTTCTCGACGTGGGAGTATCTAAGTTCCAGACCAACTAATGCATGACTGAGATAATAGAGAACATGCTCTTAGATCTTGTCATCCTCCTGAACCAACACTACCCCTATAGTTGACTCTGATGCAGCTAGATACAATATAAAATATCGAGAGTAATCTGGTGTACGTAATAAAGGATCCAACAATAAATCATTTTTTCATGCCTTGAATGCGAGTTGCGTGGTTTCATCGCATACAAATGGGGTGTCCTGCTTAAGAAAGCACATGAAACCCTTAGTTATCTTGGCATAATTAACTATGAAATGTCGAAGAAAATCAGATTTCCCTTTCAGGCTCTGAAGTTTCCTGATGGAACGAGGAGGAGGCAGATTTACATTAGCCTCTACTTGCAAAAGATCCACCTGAATTCCTCTGTTTGACACAATAAACCGTAGCATCCTCCCCAACTCAACGCAGAAAATACACTTCTGGGGATTCAAGCGTATCTTATAATGTATACATCATTAAAAGATCATGCGAAGGTGATCTGGATGGTCCTTCCTCTTGCGAGAATGGGCAGGCGGATCATCCAAGTATGACTTGACAATATTCTTGATGTTGTGGAAGGAAAAATTCATTGCCTGCTGAAAGGTAGCTACAACATTTTTCAAACCGAAGGGAATTTTCTTGTACACGAAGGTACCCCAAGGACAAATAAAATTTGTTTTATGTTGGTCTTTTGGCTTGATTTGGATTTGATTATACCCAGAAAAGCCATACATAAACAAAAAATACTTTGCTACCCTCACAAGCATCAATGATCTGATCGATGAAGGGCGTAGGGTAGTTGTCCTTGGGAAATGCTTTATTTAGGTCATGGAAATCAGTGCATATGCATATGGTCCCTTGTTTTTTATTAACGGGAATGGGATTGGATACCCATTCCATCAGAGCAATTGGGTAAATAAACCCTTCTTTCGGTAATTTCTCCACCTCAACCTTGACGGCTGTTGCTTTTCACGGATTAACAGGTCAAAGCTTTTGTTGAACATGTTTAGCATTGGGGTAAGTCCATATTTTTTATTCTACAATAGATGGATCTATGCTTGGGATCCCCTCATATGACCAGGCAAACACGTCGTGAAATTCCTTAAACAAGGTAGTATACATGGTAATCTCCCCCGGAGAGCAGTTTGCACCAATATGCACATTTTCAACGACATTGGGGTTTACATAGATGTTGATTGGAATGGTAGCAGAGATATTTTCCATATTCCCCTCAGCAAAGACTCCCTCCTTTGGTAAAGGATTAATCGAGCAATCAACATTCTCTGACAATCTCACATAAAACTCTTGATTCTCAATCCTGCTCAACTCTGGAAGAAAGAAGGACCTATGTTGCAGATATTCACAAGTATTTGCAGGCCCAATCATAGCTTCTATAATGGCTTCATCTGAAGTCAAAACCATATCTAAGCAATCAGAAGAATACAAATATTTCTCCGCCCTAGCGGGCAGATAAGCTTCATTTGAATCCTAGAAAATTGTAGAATGAGTCATGATAGAATCAACAACGGTATTAACAATAGATTGATAAGCCACTTCCACAATAGATAAGGGCACTTGAGGTTCATGACAGGAAGGAAGGACCCAAGGATTAGTTCTATCAACAATCATCGCGATAGAATTCCCTACACTTGTAGAACCTAGATAGTTAATCAGGGTTGGGAAATCAAATGTGTCCATCAAATATGCATACATTCAAACCCCCAAGATCTCATTATCCGGTTTGGTCTAATCGATCAAAGGTACGATGGACTCGTTAGTCTCCAAATGACCCTTCCAAGTGAAGCCGAGTTGGTCAACAATAACCAACTTCCCATCGTGTGGAAACACTACTACTCGAAGAATGGCCAAGGCGATTGCGCACATGGCGTACGTCCAGTTTCTCCCTAACAGCAAGTTATAATCCAATGGGAATCAATCACTTCTACTTCAACAACCACTTCATTCCCTACCAACTTTATCTCAAAATCCAATAGGATACCATGCGGACAAAAAGAGCTTCCGTCGAAAGCAATAAGTAGAGTGTTTGATGGAACTAACTCTGAGGAAACTAAGGCTTTCCAACAAGACATTGACATTACGCACGTGGAAGCACCTTCATCAACATTTGTACATCCAATGGTTTTTCCTCCATGGACTACATCAATTGACAAAGCCACATGATACAATAGGAAGATCTTAACATATAAAAGATTAAATTTCACCAGTAGGCTCGATGAATCCATGCCACCTAAGGCTGCTAAGAGGGAAACCCGCTGAGCAAGACAACTCTGTAACACTTCCAATGCCGACATCGCACAAGGAGTTTGAGCCAAATCTTCAACTACATAATAGTTGGAAGCGGCCCTAGCATTAGGATTGTGGAATGCTTTCTTAAAGACACCTTTCAGTATCTTGTTCATTGGATTAGCAGGTTTTTCAATCACGAGAGGGTTAGAAGTTTCACCAGTAGACTTACCCTTCTCTGGAGCCTCCTATTCATAATTATTATTTCTTTTCTGGAGTAAGGTGCTATATCATACCATATTGATATCGTTTTGATCAGGAGGAACACTAGAAGTGCCCCCGGCTACATTCAAAACAGAAGATGTGTTCTGTCCTTGGGGAAATGGATCCTTCAGGACAGCTGGTTGTTGATTCTTCAGCAAATTTTGAGCTTGTTCCATAAGAGGGAATTCATGAGTCATGTGGTCTCCTTGGCACAACTTACAAGGAAACTTAACCTTTTTCTTATGTTTTTTACCCCCATCAACATTGTTTGTGCGTTTTTGCTTGTTTTGATTACCCTCACTCTTCTTCCCTTTCTTATCTTTCCCACTGGGCTGTTGATTTCCCTTCTGAGAAGAATGTGCAAAAACAATTTCATTTTGAGGTGAGGGGGTGGTAGCCTTAGCTACCTCTACTGCAGATTGCTTCACTGACAACTCATGGAGTTGCTTAGCGAGTGATTCTGCAGTAGGAAAACTAATTGAGCCAACCACGCCATCAGCATGGGGTCCATGCTTGGGTTTATCTGCATTATTGGTAGACCTCAGCGCCTCAGGTATGATTTCATACAAAATCCCAGACTGAGCATATATCAATTCTAACTGCTGGGCCCTGAGGATAGCCTCTTCTTCTGTGGTCACCACCAAAGTGGATACATCCTTAGAGATATAAAGCAGTAAATATTTTAAGAACCACTCTAATAAGAACTCAGGGGGTATAGTGGCTTTAATAAGCTTCTTCCGTCTTCACCACTCCTGGATGTGATCCAAGATATGTGTGGCCTTGTTTTGTTGAAAAGTCGAAAACAAGTATGTACCGACATCATACCAGATAGGAAGTTGAAAGTGATTGAGGAACACAGTTTCCAAATCCAAAAAATTGTCATATGCAACAACGATAAGTTCTATGTACCATTTGGTTGGAACATGAGTCAAGGTTATCTGGAAAATCCTCAACCAAACGGAGTCATCGTTCAATGAGTTCGAAGAGCACCAAAGGTGGAAAGTGGTTATGTGCACACCTGTATCTTCGCCATATTTACCTTCAAACTTTGGAATGTCTGAAGGTAACTTAATAGGTACAGATGTCCATGCCACCTGGGGTCATTCATTAAATTTGACAAGTCTGGAAAGTTTAAAGTTTTCAAGAAAGGAAGCTTTGGCCTAATCAGGGTTTGAAAATAAGGAGTCTAAGATGTAGAAGGACCTTCCCCTGGTTCCCAAATAAAAAGGTGGGCTTGTCCCTAGCCACCGGTTGTGATGTAGTTGGACTACTCTGAAAATGATTCCACACAAAATCTAGTGGATTACTTGTGTGTGGTGCATGATATGTGGTTTGAGCCACTCCAGACGAAACTTGAGTTTGAAAGACAAGAGCAGGTATCCCTCCACTGAAAAGTGAAAAGGGAGAGATCGTGAAAGGGGTCGTAAATGCTATCTGAAAATTATGACCAAAAGCATTTGTGTTTCCAGACTACATGCCCACATAAGCAGAAGTATGACCTACATAAGGAATGGATGGGGAACATGCCCCCCATTCCACAGAAAACCCTGGACAAATGAGGATGACCCACTTGGACCGCTCTGAGAAGGTTGCATGAAGAAAGGAGAAGCAAAAGGTGCACTGGGAATACCAATGACCACCCCACTAGATGGATCTACTACATTAGAGGGAGATGAGGGTTGAACCACTCGACTACTTGGTGAAAGGGGTGAAATAGATGCACTTGGTCTTGGAGCACCTATCGGGCGAAGCGGGACTCCACCATCCAAAATGACTGAAGTTCGGGTAGAAATACCCTCTCCATATATAGACATGTATTCTTTGCTCAAAGGAACACCAATAGCAGATGAACTAAAAGGGAGAACCTGGACAATCACAGGATCGTTCAGATCAATTAGGGGTGGGTTAAAATTCCTTGCAAACTCGTCAGCTTGCAAGAATTCTATCTCTACTACAGATGTTTCCTTCTGATTAATCCTAAGTTTTGGTTCACCTGGAACTTCACTAACTCCTATTGGTTCAAAATAACCGTTAGTATTTAGTCTCTACTTTTGAGGGGGAGGGGGAGGCTCCATTGTATCATATGGAGGAAGGTTTTGCAACCTTCTTGACCTATGAAGAGGTTGGTCATCCATAACTATAAATTTGACTTGCACATGCCTAAAGGCCAACTAAACACAAACAAACCAAAAATAACTCACTAAAAATGTCCTAAAGTCACTCAGAAACAACATATATAAGGTACACCTTCCAAAGGAAATCCTAGGATGGTTAGGGCCTGGGTCCAACCAGTGAAGACTGAAGGATGGTTACTTGGAGTCTCGTGAAGATGTTCTTGGGTGCAAGCACTGGAATCACCCAACCGCCCTCCCAAACTCTCTACCGGGGTTACCTTCCAAGTCCATCCAAGGTGTACTATAAATAGCATTCCAATAACACATGTGTATGATCTCTAGTGTCAAGAAACTAAAGGCTACCACAACTACACTTAGAGTCTGGAGGAACAATCGCAATCCTAATCCTTATGCATGGGTAGGGTAGACAAGCCCAAAACCCTATCAACATCGGCATCGCACGGGTCCCAAGAGATGGTATTAACAAGATCCCCAAACACATAAAAATCCTGGTATACGATCGAACAGGGAAGTGGAGGGTTATCTCCTCAACCAAGTTCTCATGCGGCCTCGTGCTTAACTCCTGTGTGAGAGGAGATTTCCAGATGGTCTCTTGTAGAAGAGGATTTGCCTAATGAAAGGCCAGTATGTTTGAAATCAAATGCTTTTGGACAGTTAAAACTCCCGAGTCCAAAAGCCTAGCCTGGACTAGTTGATGTATGAACCTAAAAAAAGAAACTTACTAATAAAAATTTAATTAATCGTTCTTTTTAATGGGTTGTATTAGTCAAAGGTAGCATAATGAGATTATATGATGTTATAGACTCAGCATAATGAAAGCAAATTGTATATAAAAATTTCAAATCAAATGCAACTACAAAATGCAATTTTTTTTTCTTTTTGTTTGTAAATGAAAGCTAATGAACTTTTAAATAGCATGAGAAACTACAAGACTTTAAAATTTTTGATGTTTTTTTTTAAATAGTGAAAAGAATAACTAAACGCAACCTAATGCAAAAAGTTCACAAATGATTTTGTCTTTTCTTTTTCAAAAAATTCAGAAACTATAATGCAAGTAAATGCAAATTGAGTGAGTTTAAACAATCTAATCATGTAACAGTACATGATTGCAGTCAGACCCTACAATAACACACTTCACCCCAACAAGAAGAAATGGATCTAAACCTAGACTTGGAGAAACTATCAATTCCCAAGGACTAATAGATCCAAAAGAAGGAAATAATGACTGACTTAGACTACCAGAAGAGCAATCCAAAGTATATCAGCTCCTGCCAGGTAGGCCAATCTTCTCGTTTATTCCCTTTCTTTTGAGTTTCGAACAAGGGTTGTCGTCCTTGGTTAGTTTCCACCTCCATGGTTAATAGACACCTAGGTTTACGGTTTTTTTTTTAGCATATATCTAGTTCATCTCGACAGTATGGCCATCCGGGGGGGGTTGTTTTCTTGATGATTAATTGTGGTGCCGTTATGATTTTGCAAACCTTACCCGGCTGTTTGGGAAACTGGTGCAGACAAGCGTTATGCTGTCTGCACCAATTCTCTCCAGTTTGTGTATGGCCGTCCAGGGGGGGTGGTCTCCTATTCTTTTGCAAGAGGAAGGCGTTTTCCTGTTTTGATTCGAAGTGCCAAAGGTTTTGGTTTCCCAATCTTTTGGGTCACTCGCGTATTTGGGACTAGGGTCACGGTTTTGGAGTTGCTCCTCGTTTCGAATGGGATTGGCAATAGGACGATTTATTCTGGAATCATAGCACCTAGGATGTAGTCTTTGATACTTTTTTCTTTGACCGGGGGGGAATTCTTCATTGTTAACGAAGCCATGATGTGATTGGTTGATCACTCCAATTTTTAGTCGTGGGCAAGATATAGTTTTTTTTAGCAGACTTGTCTTGTGCAGGAATACTTNCTCAATAGTACCTAAAAGATTTTTGTGAATGACAGGGCATTTTTTCCGAGTACGAGATGTCTAAAAGGCAGAAAAAGAAAGACCCTATAGTGGAAGAGGAACCCGAGGTAGAAGTTGTCACGAGGGTTGAGTATACTTACGAAGACACCAGATGCACTACAGGAGTGGAGCCTGAATACAAGTGGGGGCGAATTTACAGGCTGATATCACACCATGAAGTACCTGACACTGGTTTTGAAGAAGAAACTATATATGCTAATATTGAGAAATCGGCTTTGATGAAGATTGCTACCAGACCTAAGCTTTTCCCATGCTCAGAAGTAATTGGACGAATTCTTCCCAGGGTAGACGTAACTACCATGATTTTGGCCAACACTGACAAACATGGTTATGTTGCTTATAGCCCTGGTTATGTATCATTAGCCTACCACTTACCAGAAGCCCAGGTTTACTTGACTCAGGATTGGCTAAAGGAGATTAATCTTGACCTAGTTGAGACATTGAAAAGAATGATGGTACCTAGAAAGAGTTTCAGAATTAGACCATCAGGGGAATACGACACAGCCACCTTAAGAACCCCTTATAGGTTCATTGCTTTAATGTTGAACAGGATCTTTGGGAGGCTTCACGGTAAAAGTTTTAAGTTGGGGTGGGTTCTTATCATATTCTACGTTGCCACCCAGGGGACTGTGTTCAACTGGGTGAACATTGTATCAAACAGTCTCTCGGATTGCATTGCTTTAGCCTTGGGAGGGGTGTCCCAGAAAAAATCAAATTTTTACATGAGCTCCATACTGATTGATTGCATACTGTGCAACCAACCATTCCCAAACCTGAGGTGTATGTGGGACCGAGACAGAACACCAGTATACATAGCCTACAAGCCACTATGGGCGCACAAGTACTACAGTCATTACAGAGAAGTGTGTGAACACTTCATTATGCCATTATATACAATGATTTTCTTGAAAGAATGCAATTGCATGTCTAAAGAAGCGTTGCAGGTCATTGAAGAGTATGTCGATTACTACTTAACTGAGGATGGACTGTATATTAGAATGTATGGCTACTCCAGAGCACCTTCACTGCTTCCAAAATATGCCACCGATTATGTGGTGCATAAGGAGGCAGGGAGGCAGGTCTTCTTGGATGGCATAAGGAGTTTTTTATTTGAGCATACGAAGGCGACTTATCCTCCCATACCGTTCAGATTGGGAAGTTATAAGTTCTCAAGAGTTAAGAAATCTTATGAGTTTGTAGAAGAACTGGAGAAAATTCATTTTAGAGAAATAAACTTCCATAGGAATGATTCCCGGAATAAAGTGGCAGAACACTGCAAGGAAGCAAATGTACATTTTGAGTATACAATCGATTGGGATAAAGATGAATCAATTTTTCAAAATGCAGAAAACATAACTGCATTAAAAAGAAGATTCAAAAATAAGATCACTACTAAAGGCGGGAAAGGACAAGTTCAGCAGAAGAAAGCAGAGGAAGAGGAGGCTAGGAAAAGAGATGAAGATGCTAGGAGACTAGCACAGGAGGTCGAAAGTTGGCTTAGAAAGGAGGAAGAAGAAAAGAGGAAAGCTGAACAAGAAGCAGCTAGAATCGTAGAAGAAGCTGCCAGGAGTGAAGAAGAAGAAAAGAAAAGGAAAGAGGATGAGGAACTCAGGAAATAGGAAGTTGAAAGACTAAAACTAATAGGATCCATGATAGAGCAACAAACTTTTGACCCTGTAGACATTCAGGTTCAGGATATGGGTAATCCCGATTCTCAAGACCCTGAGGCAATTGCTAGCAGCACCTTAGGGAAGGTAGTTGTTTCTAGCCTAAGACTGGTCCCTTTTGAACAAAAGAAAGGGGAAGAAGTTCCAGACTTCGATACCATTTTTTATGACAGAGAAAAGAAAAGAATTGTGAAGAGGACCAAGAGAAAAGTTGAAACTGGGGGTCAGTCAGGGAAGATGATAAATGATAAAATCTTGGTACATGGGATGGATAAGGACCTGAGATTCACTATCCGAGCTGGAGAAGCATTGATCCATGCCTTTGAAGACATTGTGGATCAAATAATGACTGACCTTGAGCAATCAGGGAAAATTGCTGCTCAACTAAAAGATACACTACGAAGAGAGAGAGAGAGAGAGGAAAGCAACAAATTGAAAAGGAATTTTGAAGATATGCACAAGGAAGTAAAGTTTTCAAAGGTAGAGCTTCATTCCCTCCAAGTAGACAAGATATCTTTGGAGGTTTCCCGGGAAAGCTTAGCAAAATTGCAGCAGGAACATCAGGGGCTAATGACAGAAAAGGATGGGTTGAAAACAGTATGTGAAAGTCTTCATGCAGAAAAGGACCAGCTGCTAAGCAAGATAGGGGAGCTGGAATTACAGAAGGCTACTTTGGAGGAGTCAGAGAGACAATCTCAGGTGTAAGCAACAGAACTTAAAGAACAAGTTGTTTCATTAGCAGCATCTTTGGAAGAAGCCAGGTAACAACAAACCAGCATTCAGCCTTTCAAAGAACATGTTTTAGCACAAAGAAGCAAAATGAATAGGCTATAAGTATCCATAGAAGAATAAAGGTGCAAGGTCTTGCAGGTAGATAATAGACTAGAAGAAATTTTGGAAACTTCTTCATATTTCGTGGACAGATCTCAGGACATTTTAGAAGTCCTGGCGGGAAGAATAGCAAGATTAGAGGCCAATGAGGATATCCTTGTAAACCTACCAGCAAAGGATCAACAAGGCCTGAAACAAGACTATGACTTATTAGAGTTTGCCATAAGCACAGCTGAAGAATTTAAGAAGACTGTAAAGAAAACGAAGGGAGCTTGTACAGAGTTCTGTAGGAGACTTTTGATCACTTACAACCGTTTCCAGGTTGTTGTTAAGCGGAGAATGGACACATTTCCAGACCACGACCTGTTTATAGGGATGTTGCAAAATAGATATCAGGAAGACGAACAGAGAATTCCGCAGATCAAGGCTCTAGACGAGCAGATCTTGAGAGATGAGGTAGCTCATTCAGCGGTCAGTGTGTAGTTGTTGGAAGATCAACTACGTTTGAGCTCAGCCAGGATCGAAGTGATAAGAAATCAGGCTGCCAAATTTGAAATAAATATTCATTTTCTCGAACCTTCTGAGTTCAAGAACATTGCCTCAGAAGCTTTATCATGGAAGAAGTTCCTGAACAATCAAGTGGGACCCTCCACTTTAGTGCTTTATTAATTTTGTTTAAATGTAATATATTGTAAATTTTATAAGCACTTTGTGGGAGATGAAGCGTTGGGGAAGCCCAAGGGTCATTTGTGGGAAGCCCAAAAGTTTTTGCTTTTTGTATAAGTATAGGATAATTAGATAAAGAAGGGGCTTTTTCCCAGTGAGACTTATGAAATACTTGTTGTAAGAGGGACTATTTCGTTTTGCAATAATAAAATTACAATTTTGCCTGCTGGAGAAAGTGTTGTGTGGAATATTCAAATGTGGTGAAATGAACAATGTTGAAGGGGAACTATTTCGTTTTCAGTTGTTTTTCATTAACTGTGAGATCGTTCTAAATTTTTGAACCTATGTTCTTGGATGAATGTTCTCTGGTTTATTTTATGATAATTTCCACTATGAGTAATGAATGTTTTAACACACGATGAGCTATCCTGTTGTGCACATCTCTATTCATGTTTATGTGCTTTGATTCTAAGAACAGCTATCTGTGATTTATCTTAACATATGAGCAGTAATACATTGACTCATTGATTGATAATCTTGCTCCCTAGGGACAACTTAGTTAGTCTTTTTTTCAAGTGTGTGTGATTTAGATGCAAGAGAGTCTAAGACGAGAGGTAAGAACCTGTGCATCACATTGTGACCGCTCCTTGTATTCTCTATCAATCTGCATGTTAGATAGGCACTTGCACATCATACTTAAAGTTAAAAAATACAAAAAATATACACGGTGGGCCAGGCCACAACCGGTAAAACCCTTTATTTTTGTTACTTGACCTACGGTAGCCAGGCCGCAAACCAGACAGATTCCCCATACCAAACAGTCATTGGCCAGTTGGGAACATTGACTGGGGAGAATCCCTTGCTGTTGTTGCCTGTGAATTTCCAAGCCTCAACAGTTTCTAGCGCTAGAAGGAGGGCCACCAGTGCATGGATGGCTGGGGAAATCCATTTCCTCGAAGTTACTCCACCAGTGATAGTTTTGAAAGCAACTTATTTCTTGATCCGAATATTGAAGAGAATAGAGAACATTTGTTTTCTGTGGACAACCAAGTATTTAATGATCTGAGAAGACACACACGGGCCTATGTAAAGAGTATTGGAGGATTACCCACTATCCCTGATTTACCCTGAAGAGAATACAAGAAGAAATACCGTCCCATCTTAGAAGATTCAGTGTTGGTTGGAGATTTGGAAGAATTAGTAGAAGTAGCATTACATGAAGTTGTTCAGCCTTTGAATCAAGTAGGCCCAAACACACCTTACTATTCTCCGGTGCGTACTCCTGCTCTCTCACCTCCTCACTCTCCACCCAGATTAATGGCAAGTGTAAATGCAAATCAGCCACTTAACCCACCAAATCCACCACCTGCTTGGAAAGCCAGATCACCCCTGAACTTAGCACCTCCGTTGCATGACTTACCTCAAGATTTTGAGAAGATGCTACCCAAGTTTGATCCAAATGAGAAGATTTTAGTAGATGACCATTCGCAAAGTTTCTACTTGGCAATAGAAGGATTAAGGGCTGGGGAACATGAGGATGTAGTCTGTAGACTTTTTCCACATACCCTTAAAGGAGCAGCAGCATCATGGTATTTTGGTTTGCCTGCAAACTTTATCCTAGATTGGGATACCTTTGAAAGGATTTTCAGAAGTAAATATGCAACCCAAAAAACTCATGTGGCCCTCATGAAAGGACTGTGCGCCTTAAAGAAAGAAAGAAAAGAGAAGGAGCATAGTTTTATCCAAATATTTGCAGCTTATTTTAAGAATTGTTCTGAAACTGACAAACCCTCGGATAAGGTTCTGATTGAGTATTATACTTTAGGTCTAGGGCCCGATTTGGCCATGTTTGCCAAAATAAAAGCTCAGGTTAAGCCTATGTTATCAGAGACTTATGAAGAAGCGGAAAGAGTAGAGGTTGAAAAGGAAAGTATAGAAGATTATCTTGAGCAGTCTGGAGAAAATACTTCCGGGAAGAAAGCCTTATTGCTGTCTAAACCTAAAGAGGGGCAATCACATGATTTTGACGGGATGTTAAAAATGATGCAAAATATTTCCAATAGAATAATAGATTTGGAGAAAGAAAAGGAAGCTCAGAAAGCATATAAGTTGTATTACAAGAAAGAGAGGATAACAACCAATCCAAACCTCCTCCATACGAGGCGTCATCGATGAATTTAACGGAGGTGGGGATGGATAATTTTTGCACTTTCCACCAACAACCCCATTCTGAAAAGAATTGTCCTCAATGGATAAACTCAATGACATTGGTGATGAATCAGTTGTTGGATTCTAAATTAACTGAGGACAGTTATAAAGAGGAAAAGGTTAGCAAGACCCTAGAAAAACAAGAGAATGATACCATGTTTTTAGGGGATTGTGTCTCACTTTTTGATACAGAAAGAAGTGCTCTGAAACCTGAGGGTATACTAGAAATTAAAATGACAACAAAAGGCCTGGATTTGGTAAATAAAGACAGTTCAATGCTCTCAAAGATTAAGAAGTTGCAAGAGAATGTCAGGAAAGAACCAAAGAACAATGTTGATGGTGAAGTACCTAAAATCACCATTATCAGCCAAGATCCGAAGCAAATCAACATGCCTGCTAAGCCTATGGAAGACCAAGTAGGAAATGACAAGGAAAATATTAAAAATCTTGAAGAACTAGAGGAAGAGACACCCACCGGAAACCAACCTGTGGAGGAAGATGTCGAAGCAGTTGGGGAAGGGAAAACTAGGTTTAAAACCCCACCTTTCCTTTTGACTTTGGAAATTTTGAACTATAAGGTGCATAATTGTTTGGTAGATTCTAGATCATCAGTGAATGTTATGCCACTCGCAGTTTGCAAAAAAATTAATGGGCAGCCAAAACCTACTGCTTGGGAACTTACTCAATTAGACAGAACTAATGTCAAAGTAGTTGGGGAAATGGAGAATGTTCTCATTCATTTATCTGCAAATGAAAAGATATGTCAATATATTGATATTGTGGTGGCAGACATACCTGATGGTTATGGACTTATTTTGAACCGAGACTGGTCCGCTAGGTTAAAGGGGTATTTTTCTTTAGATTGGTCACATTTATGGCTGCCTCATAAAGGAGTCCCAAATCTTGAATCAAAATTTTAAGGGAACCTTATATGAAACACACTATCACTAAGTTGGAAGAAGAAAATGAATCAGCAAACTCTGTATTGGGAAATTATCTAATTGATTTTGAACTAAGACACTTTGCATCAGAAGAGGCCATCAACATAATAGACACCCATCCCGATCTCCTTCAATGTTCACGGGCTAATGAGACTGATTGTAAATTGGTAGATGTAGTTTTTGTTTCAAAGATAGCATAATTAGATAATGGTTAGGTATTTCACATCTGCAGTCGAGCCTAGCCCCTTAACTTACAAATTGATAGAACTATAAGGGTGGGCAGAGAACTGATCAGGGAGTGGTTTAGTTTTCAAATTTTACTTTTGGTTTTTGCTCTTGATAACCTTGTACATAAATAAATATGATGCGGGTTTTTTTTTTCCCTTACTTTGATTTGCTTTGATTTGCTGTTGTGGTTTCCAGTTACTTTTGGTTTGGTTTTGAATAAAAGAGGAAAACTTTTGGTTGCATGGAAAGCATCAGGGTTCTCGATTAACTGAAATCTTTGGGATAAGACTGTGTATTCTTGTTTAAACTTTTAGAATTTCTTCTAGTAAGTAATTTTCCTAAATGGCTATGAACTCATTGAAGTCCTGCTTAATCCTTGAAAAGAACTCAGAATTAAAAGGTCTGGAATACTATTATGAGGCTCCATCCATTTCACATCTAAAATGTCCTAGGGGGTGACAGCAAAGGACCCACGGAAAGGAAGCAAGGTAAGCAGTTTATTATATATAAATGATCCCATGCCAAGATCTAAAATCCTAAAGGCTAATAAGAGTCAAAACTTCGAAAAGAAGCAATATATATCAAAACAAGGTATCAAATCATATGAATACAAATTTGCCATAAGTTCTTCTCCATCCATGAGATGAAAATTAAATACCTCTCTCACACAAAAGGACACTATGGATAGAAGAGCCTGAATAAAATTCAGAAAGAAAGGCATAAGGAGGACTCGAAAGAACAAAAGGTTCAAAAGGCACAAAAAGGTGTAAAATGGCATGGGAATGAGGAACAAATGAATATTTTTGTTTACCATATGTTACAATCTTGTGGTGTCCAAGATGGAAGCTACCCAAAGACAGAGGTAAAATAAAACTCATCTGCTAAGCCTCATAAGAGTTATCTTGACTTTGAGATTTTGGTATTCTCATCCTCAAAATTGGACTGTTATCAAAGATTTAAGTGCATATGTTTGCCATTGTAGGAATACAAGCATCTAGAAGAATTCAACCTATTAGCTTAATGGCTAAACAGTCTATTACTGAAGGAGGACTTAATTCAGAAATCTGGGGTTCACCAGGTAGTCGCCAATTGTTGTAACTGCAACGATTTCCCAAAATTTATAAAAAATTTGGGACCCTCCTTTTAAATTTGTCTAGTTTAGTTTGATTGGGATTGCTTGATTTTACTGCAACTTCGGTTTTTTATCATGATGTTTAGGAGAATATTTTTATGCCAATGTTGTTTTTATGACTTACATTGATTTTTTACCCCACGGTCAGATGTTGTTAAAGCTATGAATCGAATCACAGTTAACTACGCATCTGCCATTGCGGAGATGCAGTTGAATGAAGATCCAATACAAAGTGTTACTCTCCGATGCGTTTTTCTTTTATTTTATTAATTGGCGTCCTTATTGGAAAACCATCGGAACTCTTTGTCTCTACAGCTTCCGCCGTTGCGGATGACATATTGCGAGCACCATTATAGTTGTTTTGATCTTTTCCGATTCCCGTCAGTTTTGATTCCCAAGACCTTAGTCTATTTAGCTTCCACCATTGCGGCTCTATAAGGGACTATTCTTCCATTTTAGTTTGGTTTATGTTTGCCGCTTTGCCGAGTTTTCGCTTAAGTATTTTTTTTTCCCTCTGATTTTGACTGGTCTACGAAACTTGTTGTCTTTACGGTTTCCGTCGTTGCGGTGTTCCAACCATCTTATGGTCCGAGGTTATAGTCTGGTTGAGCTTCAATGTAGAGTTATTTTATTTCTCTCGCCGATGTTTCACTTGGCACTGTGGAACTCTTAGTCGCTTCGTCTTCCGCCGTTGCGGTGCATTAGCAGACTTGACCACCGATCCCTTAGTTACTCCGACACCCGATGGTCATGTTTTTCCCGTCGAATGTTTGTTTTTACCAAGGATGTATATATTATGGATTTGGGGAAATTTTTCTATTATTTTACCTGCGAACCCGTGCCTGCACTGTTGTTGTCATTTCGAGCAGGACATTGTACTTGCTATTGGTAGCTCATTCGTAGGTGGCGTCGCCGTGGAAGTTTTCAGATTCTTCTTGTCGGCTGCACAGCTCCTGCCAGGTAGGCCAATCTTCTCGTTTCTTCCCTTTCTTTTGAGTTTCGAACTAGGTTTGTCGTCCTTGGTTAGTTTCCACCTCCGTGGTTAATGGACACCTAGGTTTATGATTTTTTTTAGCATATATCTAGTTCATCTCGACAGTATGGCCGTCCGAGGGGGGTTTTGTTTTCTTGATGATTAATTGCGGTTCCGTTATGAGTTTGCAAACCTTACCCGGTTGTTTGGGAAACTGGTGCAGACGAGCGTTACCCTGTCTGCACCAGTTATCTCTAGTTTTTGTATGGTCATCTGGGGGGGGTGGTCTCCTGTTCTTTTGCAAGAGAAAGGTGTTTTCCTATTTTGCTTTGAATTGCTAAAGGTTTTGCTTTCCCAGTATTTTGGGTCGCTCACGTATTTGGGACTAGGGTCACAGTTTTGGAGTTGCTCCTCGTTTCGAATGGGATTGGCAATAGGACAATTTATTCTGGAATCATAGCACCGAGGATGTAGTCTTTGATACTTTTTTCTTTGACCGGGGGGAAATTCTTCATTGTTAACGAAGCCATGATGTGATTGGTTGATCACTCCAATTTTTAGTCGTGGGCAAGATATAGTTTTTTTTAGCAGACTTGTCTTGTGCAGGAATACTTGGTAGTTAAATCTGTTTCTGTATTTTACATAGATTCCATCATGACTAGCATGACCGAGGTAAATGCTCATGTAGTTTTTGTCTTCATTCTTTGAATATTGGTTGAATGGCTCAATAGGACCTGAAATATTTTTGTGAACGACAGGGCATTTTTTCCGAGTACGAGATGTCTAAAAGGCAGAAAAAGAAAGCCCCTATAGTGGAAGAGGAACCCGAGGTAGAAGTTGTCACGAGGGTTGAGTATACTTACGAAGACACCAGATGCACTACAGGAGTGGAGCATGAATACAAGTGGGGGGGAATTTACAGGCCGATATCACACCATGAAGTACCTAACACTGGTTTTGAAGAAGAAACTATATATGCTAATATTGAGAAATAGGCTTTGATGAAGATTGCTACCAGACCTGAGCTTTTCCCATGCTCAAAATTAATTGGATGGATTCTTCCCAGGGCAGACGTAACTACCATGATTTCGGCCAACACTGACAAATAAGGTTATGCTGCTTATAGCCCTACCTATGTATCATTAGCCTACCACTTACCAGAATCCCAAGTTTACTTGACTGAGGATTAGCTAAAGGAGATTAATCTTGACCTAGTTGAGACATTGAAAAGAATGCTGGTACCTGGCAAGAGTTTCAGAACTAGACCATTAGGGGAATATGACACAGCTACCTTAAGAACCCCTTATAGGTTCATTGCTTTAATAGTGAACAAGATCTTTGGGAGGGCTCATGGTAAAAATTTTAAGTTGGGGTGGGTTCCTATCATCTTCTGCGTTGCCACCCAGGGGACTCTGTTCAACTGGGCGAACATTGTATCAAACAGTCTCTCGACTTGCATTGCTTCAGCCTTGGGAGGGGTGTTGCAGAAAAAATCGGAGTTCTACATGAGCTCCATACTGATTGATTGCATACTGTGCAACCAGCCATTCCCAAACCTGAGGTGTATGTGGGACCGAGACAAAACACAGGTATACATAGCCTACAAGCCACTATGGGCACACAAGTACTACAGTCATTACAGAGAAGTGCGTGAACACTTCATTATGCCGTTATATACGATGATTTTCTTGAAAAAATGCAATTGCATGTCTGAAGAAGCGTTGCAGGTCATTGAAGAGTATGTTGATTACTACTTAACTGAGGACATACTGTATATTAGAATGTATGGCTGCTCCATAGCACCTTCACTGCTTCCAAAATATGCCACTGATTATGTGGTGCACAAGGAGGCAGTCAGGCAGGTCTTCTTGGATGGCATAGGGAGTTTTTTATTTGAGCATAAGAAGGCGACTTATCCTCCCATACCGTTCAGATTGGGAAGTTATAAGTTCTCAAGAGTTAAGAAAGCTTATGAGTTTGTAGAAGAACTGGAGAAATTTCATTTTGGAGAAATAAACTTCCATAGGAATGATTCCCGGAATAAAGTGGTAGAACACTGCAAGGAAGCAAATGTACATTTTGAGTATACAAGCCATTGGGATAAAGATGAATCAATTTTCTGAAATGCAGAAAACATAACTACATTAAAAAGAAGATCACTACTAAAGGCGGGAAAGGACAAGCTGAGCAGAAGAAAGTAGAGGAAGAGGAGGTTAGGAAAAGAGATGAAGATGCTAGGAGACTAGCACACGAGGCTGAAAGTTGGCTTAGAAGAGAGGAAGAAGAAAAGAGGAAAGTTGAACAAGAAGCAGCTAGAATCGCAGAAGAAGCTGCCAGGAGTGAAGAAGAAGAAAAGAAAAGAAAAGAGGATGAGGAACTCAAGAAACAAGAAGCCGAAAGACTAAAACTAACAGGATCCATGATAGAGCAACAAACTTCCGACCCTGTAGATATTCAGGTTCAAGATATGGTTAATCTCGATTCTCAAGACCCTGAGGCAGTTGCTAGCAGCACCTTAGGGTAGGTAGTTGTTTCTGGCCTAAGACTGATCCCTTTTGAACAAAAGAAAGGGGAATAAGTTCCAGACTTCGATACCATTTTTTATGATAGAGAAAATAAAAAAATTGTGAAGAGGACCAAGAGGAAAGTTGAAACTGGGGGTCAGTCAAGGAAGATGATAAATGATAAAATCTTGGTACATGGGACGGATAAGGACCTGAGATTCACTATCCAAGCTGGAGCAGCATTGATCCATGCCTCTGAATAAAATGTGGATCGAATAATGACTAACCTTAAGCAATCAAGGAAAATTGCTACTCAACTAAAATATACAGTGAGAAGAGAGAGAGAGGAAAGCAACAAATTGAAAAGGAAGTTTGAAGATATGCACAAGGAAGTAAAGTCTTCAAAGGCAGAGCTTCAGTCCCTCTAAGTAGACAAGATATCTTTGGAGGTTGCCCGGGAAAGCTTAGCAAAATTGCAGCAGGAACATTAGGGGCTAATGAGAGAAAAGGATGGGTTGAAAACAGTATGTGAAATTCTTCATGCAGAAAAGGACCAGCTGCTAAACAAGATAGGGGAGATGGAATTACAGAAGGCTATTTTGGAGGAGTCAGAGAGACAATCTTAGGTGAAAGCAACAAAACTTAAAGAACAAGTTGTTTCATTAGCAGCATCTTTGGAAGAAGCCAGGGAACAGCAAACTAGCATTCATCCTTTCAAAGAACATGTTTTAGCACAAAGAAGCAAAATGCATAGGCTGCAAGTATCCATAGAATAAGAAAGGTGCAAGGTCTTGCAGGTAGATAATAGACTAGAAGAAATTTTGGAAACTTCTTCATATTTCATGGACAGATCTTACGACATTTTAGAAGTCATGGCGGGAAGAATAGCAATATTAGAGGAAAATGAGGAGATCCCTGTAGACCTGCCAGCAAAGGATCAACAAGGCCTGAAACAACAATATGACTTATTAGAGTTTTCCATAAGCACAGCTGAAGAATTTAAGAAGACTGTAAAGAAAATGAAGGGAGCTTGTACAGAATTCTGTAGGAGACTTTTGATCACTTACAACCATTGCCAAGTTGCTGCTGAGCGGAGAATGGACACATTTCCAGACCATGACATGTTTATAGGGATGTTGCAGAATAGATATCAGGAAGATGAATAGAGAATTTAGCAGATCAAGGCTCTGGACGAGCAGATCTTGAGAGATGAGGTAGCTCATTCAGCGGTTAGTGTGCAGTTGTTGGAAGATCAACTAGGTTTGAGCTCAGCCACGATCGAAGTGATAAGAAATCAGGCTGCCAAATTTGAAATAAATATTCATTTTCTCGAACCTTCTAAGTTCGAGAACATTGCCTTAGAAGGTTTAGCATGGAAGAAGTTCCTGAACAATCAAGCGGGGCCCTCCACTCTAGTGCTTTATTAATTTTGTTTAAATGTAATATATTGTAAATTTTATAAGCACTTTGTGGGAGATGAAGCGTTGGGGAAGCCCAAGGGTCATTTGTGGGCAGCCCAAAAGTTTTTGCTTTTTGTATAAGTATAGGAGAATTAGATAAAGAAGGGGCTTTTTCCCAGTGAGACTTGTGAAATACTTGTTGTAAGAGGAACTATTTCATTTTGCAATAATAAAATTACAATTTTTCCTGCTGGAGAGAGTGTTGTGTGGAATGTTCAAATGTGGTGAAATGAACAATGTTGAAGGGGAACTATTTCGTTTTCAGTTGTTTTTCATTAACTGTGAGATCGTTCTAACTTTCTGAACCTATGTTCTTGGATGAATGTTCTCTGGTTTATTTTATGATAATTTCCACTATGAGTAATGAATGTTTTAACAGACGACGAGCTATCTTGTTGTGCACATCTCTATTCATGTTTATGTGTTTTGATTCTAAGAACAGCTATCTGTGATTTATCTTAACATATGAGTAGTAATACATTACTCATTGATTGATAATATTGCTCCCTAGGGACAGCTTAGTTAGTATTGTTTTCAATTGTGTGTGATTTAGATGCAAGAGAGTCTAAGATGAGAGGTAAGAACCTACACATCACATTGTGACCTATCCTTGTATTCTCTATCAATCTGCATGTTAGATAGGCACTTGCATGTCATACTTAATGTTAAAAAATACAAAAAATATACACAGTGGGTCGGGCCGCAACCGGTAAAACCCTTTATTTTTGTTACTTGACCTACGGTAGTCGGACCGCAAACCGGACGGATTCCCCATACCAAACAGTCACGAGCTACTTGGGAACATTGACTGGGGAGAATCCCTTGCTATTGTTGCCTGCGAATTTCCAGGCCTCAACAGCGGGTTGCAATGGAAATAGTCGTGTATTTACCTCCATCTCCATACAAAAAATAGGTCTAGCTAGTAGGAGGATGATGCATCAAAGGTCATGCCCATCTATAGTGTTTTGGTTACTTCTATCCATTTTGTCCTTTTGTGTATCGACACATTGAGTGTCAACACTTAGACGAAGAAGTGTCATTTTACATGATAACCGATATCAGGAAGTAAGAAGATTTAGACAGAGAAAATTACATGCTTACTGTGCAATTTGCAATAGATGCATCGAAGTGCTTTGTTCCAATGGAATGGGAAACAGGAGTAGGAAAATTGGGGCTGTTATCATTACTGTATATGCCACATTTTGTTCGGCGCTCATAAATAATCACCTCTTGTGAAATAGTTGTTGGAATCCTTTCATGGTAGCTACCTTTGGCTCGACAAGCCAATCCCTGTCGATGTTGAAATCATCACAGTAATTACAGGCTTTCCATTAGCAGGTATAGATCCAACATTGTATCTAAGGAAATACCAAGACATCGTGATGATGGCCAAGATGAAAGACAAATATGATTTGGTTAGGGATAATAGAGGTTTCCTCATTGCCTCTATTAACGACCATATTGTTCAGTTCGCTGCGAAGACATTGGATAGAAATTTATTTTGCAAAATACGACTAGACTAGTGTACTGCAGGTGCGGTTTCCCTGGCTGGACATTGTGCAGAGGGAGTTCAAATCAATTGGTCGTATTTTATGTTGAAAGAACTATTAGCAGATGCAATGGAGTCACAGGAAAAAGGTAATTCATTTCACTATTCCTGGTTGTTGATTTTAATTTCATTTTTTCATATGGGTCGAGCCACCAAACTACCAAGGGGTAGACCTGCTAGTAAACTATAGAAGATCTTGATACCAGAATCTCTAGTTCGATGCCAACAAGAAGGACAGAAAAAGAGATAACAATGTGGAATTTTTTCTCAATGGAGAGGCCCTGTGACATTAGGTGAGAAAGAAGGAGAGAATAAAAAGCGGTATCGTTCAATGGTTTTGCCAAATTATCAATTTTGAAATCAACCCACATTATGTTAAGATACAACCGCGCCAAGATCCACAATGCCAATGGTTGGAAACACAATTATTTATTATTGAAGAAGAAATAGAGCCTATCATTGAAGAATGGCCAAAAGAATGGTGTGTTCTTGTTCTGGAGGACCAATTAGATGCAGCAGAATACCTGGAACAGGACAAGCCACCATCACAGGATAACAGAGATGTGGGAGGGAACCAAGGGACATAAACTATAGACCCCAACCCTCCCCAGAATGAGTCAAGCTCAACTTTGACATATACAATTGTCAGAGAGAAGAGAAAACATGGTGGAACTACACAGATGGGGGTGTGACATAAGAAGAGGAAGACTGATAGAACTACAAATATTGTCACCCTTGATGATGTCGATTTGACTCGTATGACTGAAGTGATAACAGAAGTTGCGCAGGAAAGCTTCAAAAAAATAGATGGAAGAAATATAGATCTCACTGGTACTATTACCGATCTGCTAAAACTGTTGTGAAAAGTTGTTAAAGAGGTCTGAATTGCAGTCGATTATACACCCATACAATTGAGTCGAAGGATGTACCTGGAACTTCAGAAGAGCGACTAGCTGAGATACTGATGTCGATTCCACCAACCAGAACACAAGTGTCAGAATAAGTAATTGATCTAGGAACCCCATAATTCAATGATGTGGCCAAAAGTATAGGCAAGATGACAATAGACTTTTCACAGATGCGTATTTTTGAAGTCCATGCAATGCATAATGTCGTAGTCGCAGGGATGAAAGTAAGAGAAGACACCTTGATTAAGTAGGAAAAGGTATCAAAACAAGTTGTTAATAAAATGAAACAAGCAGTGCAAAAAGACGAGCAGAAAACCAAAACTTGGGAGGAGAATAGGCATAGACTTGACAACGTTGTATCCCTTGCATGTATAAACTTTATCGACGAAGGAATAATGTCGGACATGTTTCTGGAAGCCAAGGTCATCCAACTTGGAAAGATAGAAGAATACCTTCATAAAAGGGTCATAGAGGAAGAAGCATAGATCAAGCCATGCACACCCCCTGAGATAATAAAATAAATAAGAAAAGCAGTGACAGAGGCTGCGAAGAGAATTGAAGAAGCAGAGTCATCTTACGCTAAGGTTGTCGACCAAGTCTCCTAGACTTGGGTAGCCTTGATTGACAATGATGAGCTCAAGAAAGTCGCAAAAGAGATACACACAACTAAGATAGGAGTCACTCAGCTAAAGAATGAGATCAAAAAGTTACTCTTAGCAGAGAAAATGGCTAAGGCAACAGAAATGAAGAAGCTACAATAGCAAGTTATGGTGTTGTGCACACAACAGCAGCAGAGGACAGATAAAGTCATAGAGCTACAGGCTAAAGCAGAAGGGGTTACAGGAATTATTCATATTTTACATCAGAGGGTGCGACGAGAAGTAGAGGTTGTAGGGCTAGTAATGACAAAACACCTTAGTTATGACCTTGTGGAAAACTTGCAGAAGGAAGAAGAAGACGTGCGACAAGAGACAAAAGAGGTAATGAAAATCTTTGAATACTTTCAAGGTAAAGTTGTCACAGGTACAGAAGTTGTTGAATATCTTTTCATGGCTAGGGATAAGCCATAGGTGAGTGTTGGGGGCCTATTTTCCTATTTTCCCTAGGAAAATATAGGCATAATTCAGTTAGAATTCTTCCCAAGAAGATAAAGAGTTCTCTCACGAGAAGGAAGAGAAGTTGTGACAGAAGAAGAGAAGGAAGAGCAGAAGCGGATGAGGAAGAAGGAGTAAGGTAAGAATCAGTTGCAGAATAATTCATGACATAAGGAAGAATCAGCAACAAAAGAGAACCTACTATGGGAGGAAATAATGTTACGAGATTATCCGTGACAGAAGGAGCCATGCTAGGGAAGATGTGCAGCGGTGCAACGGCTGAAAATGACAGTTCAAGGAAGATCGTGGGTACGAGTTCGAATAGAATCAGTATAATTCACACGTGATATAAGGAATAAAATATTTGTAATCTGGGTTGTTATTTCCTACTGACAAATTTCACTAGAATAGGATTGACAACCTATTAGCTATCCGAATGAATTCGGCTTATAGTGACATGTAAGAGTCTACAGGAAGGAAGAACCTAGGTTGTGTGCAGGTTACTTCCGGATCAGTGGGTTGCTTACCTATCAGTTGTTGTTGTTGTTTTAGTTAGTAGAGTACAATAGAGAGTCAGTTAGTTGTTCTGTGAAGAGTCTAAGAGTCTGCAGCTGAGTGCACAGAAGTGTAGAGAAGGTCAAATTGATCAAGGCTATATGCATATCAATAGTAGAGTCAAGTAGGATAAGACTGAGCGACAAAAGACGAGAGAGAATGAGAGGAAAGAGAATTTTGTATAGGTAGAGAGAAGAAGATCTAGAAATAGTCTATAGCTAAGTGCGCAAACCAAATGTTCCATATATTTCTCATGCCAGATAAAGAACGCCTTTTCGGATGGGTTTCCACGTTAAAGACTGTATCATTGAGTAGATGATGAATGTGTTTATATCGCATGAATGTATATGAATTTATGTGAATGTATATGATTGTATATGTTGAACTGCTTAAGATGCAGGAATGTGTCTTCTGCTTAAGTGTTTGTGTGTTTTCTTATGAATGAGTTTTCTTATGCATTAGTCGCACTATTGATAAGATATCCTGTGCGTTAAGCATGAATTGTTTCCATAATCATTATCATGGATAGGTTAAGTAGTGTCTTATCCGCACACAGTAAGATTATGCACTACATCCACAATCTGAGGTCGAGCGAGTAGGTAAGGTTCCAATAGAGAAGAAACACCCACCCAACTGTGGAAACCTGGTTTTGGCAGTTACCCATAAGAGATATCTCGGCTGAGACTACACCTGCATTGCAGGTGCTACTGATTGAGCCTTGCTCTATCAAGTCGATATCTTGGGCTTTGTTGTGTGCGATAGAAGGTCCGAACTTGGGTCGAAGAGGGAAGAAACACCAACAACTCTTCAATAATTAATTATTTCCCATTAATTATTATACTATTATTAAAAGTAATAATAATGTTCTACCAATATGGAATACACCAATCTTTTTAAATCAAATAATAAAATTTGATAAAGAATATGTACCAATAACCCAATAATAGATCTAAATATATTCAACAAACTTTTGAAACTTTCTCTCTTTGATTTTATTAAAGAGTTACTTTATATCCCATGCTTTGAAAAAAACACGTGTGGTTTTATTTCTTTTTTTGTCGTTTTCCATTCAAATGCTTTCCTTCTTCTTTTTCTTTTTAGCTTCTTTTTTTTCTTTCTTTCCCCACATCTTATTTGTATGAAATAATTAATTAATTCAAATGGATGGCCAAAAACCAAATTAGACAAAGTCTAAACAATGGACAAAGGACAAATCAACCGAAGAAAAATTTGGCTCACAATAATATTACCAAAATATTTGGAATATCGAATAATCTGTGAGTAAAATATATGAATATGAGATAAGATATGATATTTTACAAGATAGAATTTCCCGTATATGTAATAATTTAAAGGGCCTCTAAGGCAATTCTTCATAAAGAGTTACACCTTTTCACTAATTATTATTATATTATTATATTCATTATTATTTGTTGTTGTTTTTTTCACGTGGTTCATAGCCTCAAGAATAGAGGTTGGGACTCGCTACATCCACAATAATAATTATAGGGGTACCACCTGAAGGGACCTCACCTTATCGACTCAATTTTTGGGAGCCTAACCCCAAAGGACCCAGAGGGTTGGATTCATAAGTAATGAACCTTCAACCTCAATATCAAAGGGTCTTTGGATTTGGACTCCAACCAACTGAGCTACCCCTCACGGCTAATTTGTTGTTTTATTATTATTATTAATATTACTATTTATATATATATTGTATTATGTTATATTTTTTATACAACAAATTTGAAGATGAGAAACTAAAAGAAATAAAAGAACTCCAAGAGAAAGTGTAGAGGCATGAAGAATGGAACAAGCACATAAAGAAAGCAAATACTGCAATCAAGAAGGAGAAAGAGGAAATTGAGGAAGAGTTTCAACAACTTGTTGCTAAGCATGTTGTCATGTCCCCAACCCTTACTTGGCAGAGAGGACTTGACTAACATCTAACAACCCGGGAAAACTAAGCCCCATGAACATAATATAAAAATTGCTTGAAAATAAAACATTCATAAGTATAAATAGATGCATAATGAGATGTACATGATATATAGAGCGGAAGCAAATCATTCATTCAACACATTCATGCATTCAACATGTTCATCATAATTTCATAATAATTCATAAGCAAATACAGTTGCAGAACTTAAATACACAAGAATACTTATCTTTGAAAGAAGATCGTCTCGCAACCAGCTATGTCATTGCAACATTCCACCCAACCATAGGCCAGTGTGCTCTTTAATCTCTCAGCAACACTACCACCCCTGAGCTAGGAATGATCTTCCCCAAGGAATAAGGAACACTATCAGACTTCACCCATAGCCAAGGATACAATTAAAATTCAGTCAAGCCAACACAGTTGGGTTTATCATACTTTTACACAGATAGTGTTTTACACTTAGCCAAGTTCACATGAGACACAACCAAGACAACAGATGGGTTTATCAGGCTACCAACCAAGCCATCCTTCCAGTTGGGTTTACCTGGCTTCCGAGGAGGTGGAAAGACTGACTACTAAGCTAATGAGCTCAACCCCAGAGCTATGAATACCCACACTGGATCTAGCCTAATTTCTAAACAATTACGCACCCAACACAAGGAAGCATTCCCTTCTCTACTACAGAGTCCCTCGAGCCATGCCTTCCCTTCTAGTGCTATTCAGAGCATGCAAAGAAGAAAACCAGCCTTCTAGATTGGTCTGTGAGCTTCTTTCACACACTTGGTTTATCAAGCAAGTCTAGACTCTATTTCCATTCCTTCAATCAATCGAAATGCCAAACGTGGATGCACACACAGGGATCTCAATCCTGGGATTTATCAAATGTAGCAGATGCAAGGGATTACATACACACACGAAAATTTACAAATTTTTGAACATTGCCAATGCCAGACCGACTGCTACAGAAATACCAAAACAAAAACATTGTCGGTATTTCAACACAAAGACACAAAATCTGATTCAGGGCAATCCTGTTCAGGAAAACAACTAGCAGACAGGAGAAAAACATGAGAGAGAAAAAAAAATTCAAACAAGGGAAAATTCATAACACAAAAACCAAAAACGTGAAGGATTCAAATCGTCGAACAGGAGAAATTCCTGAAAGGTTCAGACTCAAAATGGTTTTTCTTGCTTGCTGCTGCGTGAATGCCCATATGGGTTACCAAAAATGTTTTCTTCAATCCAAATAGTGAGGGAAGGTGAAACGCTACCGCATGAGGGAAAGGTGGTCATTTTTGGTGTTTCCTTGCCCAAAAAATTCAAAAAACATTTTTCCCAAAGTGGGGCTCTTCCCAATTCAAATTTCCCCACTCTTCCAATGCCCCACTCCCTCATCCTTAGGAAAAATCATGCCCCCATCTCATTTAGTTGCGTTGACATAGCCAGCCATGCGTCTTAATTAAAACTTGCATTTTAACATAATGTTCAGCAGTTAATGTTCATCTAGCATAAAAATAATACCAACAGCCCAACTTTAATTGCTGAAACATAAATACTAAATCGAAGGTGGGTCTTTTTCCTAGCTCCACAACATGATTATTTACATCATTTATTTAAATGCAACCGAGGTCAAAACCAGGGTGTTACACACTCAATTATATGATTGGGATCATAAATATTTAGAGAAGAAAAATAAGTTTCATGAACGAAACAAGAAGTTACTGAAGTATAATAGTAAATTGTTAAAAAAGAATAGAATGTTGAAGAGACGATTTCGGAAGAAGAAGCATTAAATGAGCTTAAAAATTTTGCTAAGCAATATGGAATGTTTTGATCAAAATGAATTAGGAAATAGATGGGAGTATGTTTTGTAAGTTGATCGCTAAGGAAATTTTCAAGTTCTGCTAGCGATTTTTGAAGAAGGATCACAAATGATGTAGAAAATTCTGGAGGTTGATATTTTATCAAAGTTTTGGTTGATGACAAGTATGTAAGAAACGAACTCAATCATAGCCTCAATCAAGAGATCACTCCAGACTCTCAATTTAGTGGTTATATCTTATAGGTCAAGTAGGTCAAAGATCCCCCATTAAAAGGGTGGACATCCCATTATTTTATTTTATTTTCTCCAAGAAGATTTCAAAATATTTCATTGGTTCTGGGTAGTGCCTTCGACCATGGTTATTCCCCACTGGTGGATTTGTTTTGAGATCGTGAGCTTGGGTGCAAGTTGCAGTTTTTATTTTTCACAAACAATGGATTGTGAATCAGGAGTTGCATCTATTCTTTGTAGTTGTCTAATCTGGAGTTGCAGTGGATCGAGAATCCGGAGCTGCATCTAATCTTGGCAAGTATCTAATCTGGAGTTGGTTTCAAGAATTCGCCACTCTTTTGTACCTTCATATTTGATTAGCTCTGAGGACGATATTTTTCGCTCCAAGAATCAAACATTTGAACAGTGAGCCCTTGGCTCTGGTTCGATTATAGTTTGATCGGATTCTATAGTCTGAGTCATCTGTGACTGCATTTTTTTTGCAGGCTCTTTTTTTTCGAAATTGTTGTAGAGTCCTGGCTGCTTCATTTGGTGGTGTTCCACTCGCGGGGACAAGTTGAACTACTGATTTGTTGTTCTCTGTTATGGCCCCAGGAGGGGGCTCTAAGACTCCCCATACCTTTTCCTCTGATCTCTTTGCTTTCAAGAATCTGGTCGTAGCCTGCAATAAGCGTCGTGTCTCAGCTTCACAACATAAATGTGTCAAGAAACTAGATGCCATTCCAACTATAGCTCTTCTGATAGAAGAATCGTGTTGTGCTACCTTGAACCTTGCAGAACGGGGCCTTATAGGTCAGTTCACTGGATTATGGCCATCTCCAAGAACCATTGAATCGTGGGTGCAGAGGAATTGGAGACCGCTCATCACAGAAGGAATTAAGAGTCATTTCGTTGGGAAGGGTTATTTCATCTTCATCTTTGAAAGCAGTGAAGACCAGAATCTCATCTTCAAGAACAGGCCATACTTCATGGACCCTCAGAGACTGTATCTAAATAAATGGACACCTAACTTTCACCCTGCTCAAGATGTCCGTTCAGTCTTCCCAGTATGGGTTCACCTACCGCATCTTCCCTTACATTGTTGGAGCCCTAAATCACTAGAATCAATCAGGAATACTCTTGGTAAATATATTGACAAAGCAGATGGGAAGGATCAATTCTCTTGTGAAATAATTTGTGTGGAGATTGATTTGGAAATAGGACTCCTTGAAGCCATCAAATTAACAGTAGTAGATTGGTCTCATGTGCAAGAACTAGACTATGAACAATTCTCATTTAAGTGCAGGAACTGCCATGAATGTGGCCATTTTGTGAGGCATTGCAAAAAGAAGGTTGAGGATGAATCAGAGAAGCCAAAATATCAATGGACAAAGGTTCAGAAGCAGGCTTTGTTAAATAAAACCAAATCTAAAGCTAAAGGGGCTCCATTAGGTTCCAGTGCACACATTTCATATCAGCCCCAAGTGGAAGGGGTTGCATCCTCTACTTGGGTAGAAGCATCATTGAACCCTTTTGAAACCCTTAGTACTTTAGATGATCCTCTTGTCTCTGCTAAAGATAGGTATCATCAGCCTCTCTTTACAGCCATTGAGGAAGTCAATGAAAGAACTCTTCCAGCTCAGATGGACTCCCCAGCTAGAGGTTCTTCTCCCTCTTATGTTGATATGACAAGAAATCAACCGTCAGAATCGCTCAACTCATCGAAAGATAAGACATTCGAAAGACTCTCAAAAAAGGCAAGGAAGAAATCTCCCAAGGACGCAAGAGAGGAAGAAGCAGAGAGGAAAAAAATGCAGGGAAGTCAAACCACTTTAGAAATGTCAATTGGACGGAATACCAGAGAAAGGCCACCTAAGGGAGGTCTTTCGACTTCCGTCCCCAATAGATGATGCAGATAGTTTCTTGGAATTGCAGAAGTTTGGGGAACTCTATGAAACCTGAAGCGGTTAAGGATAATTTGAAAATAGAAACTCTAGATATACTCATGCTCCAAGAAACAAAAATTGAAGGGGGGACTCTTCTTGATCTAAGTCGTACTAAATGGAAATTAAATTCAGGAAAGGTTGTTAGTGCAAGGGGCTCCTCTGGAGGGATTTCCACGGTCTGGTCGGAGGATATCTTTGAGCTAGTAAGTTCTTTTGAAACTCAGCATTGGATTCTCACTGAGCTTTGTAATAAATTAAATAAGCCTTCTATCGCCCTGTTTAACCTTTACGTTCATGTACATCCGATTGAGAAGAAAGAGTGATGGCATACGCTCTATGATTTTATGGAATCCACCTCTCCTTCGAATATCATTATCGCTGGACATCTAAATCTCGTTTTCAACTCGAAGGAAAAAAGAGGAGGCAACAGCAGTTGTCATCAATTGTTGTCTTACGTGGAGGTTTTGATACATTAGTGGGATCTCATCGATTTCAAACCCAAAAAGGGACTATACACATGGACCAATAAAGGAACTGGAGCTGCTCATATTTCATCCCGTCTAGATTGATTTTTAATACAGAGTTATTTTTTAATTGATAAGAAATTAGTTTCTACTAAAATCTTTGTGAAACTTACCTCGGACCACAAACCCATCCTTTTGCAGCTGGATGAGGAAGAAAATTTGGGCCCGATTCTGTTTCTCTTCAGCCCTCAGTGGATTGAGCAGGATGGATTCTTTGCAATTGTAACTAAGGCCTGGTCCACCACAGTCATTGGGTTGCCTAGCTATGTATGGGAGAAGAAACTAAAAGAAACCAAATTATCCTTGAAAGAGTGGGTTAAATCTTCATCCAATACTCCCACTGCAATAAGAAAAGTGGTTGTGCAACAGTTAGAAGATATACAGCTGGAATTGGAGAGCAACCAAATAACTCCACAAGCTCTAGAGAAGGAGAAAGTATCCCAATTTGTCTCCTTTGAATCCTTCAGACATGAAGAAGAATATTGGAGGCTTACGTCGAGAAGTATATGGCTACTTTCTGGAGATTGTAACACAACTTTTTTCCATCGTTAGTACAGAGCCCGTCTCTCTCGAAACCATATTTATGAGATCAGATCAACAGATGAGACTGTTTCAAAAGGAATTGTCCAACCTAAAATGAAACAAGCAGTGCAAAAAGCCGAGCAGAAAACCAAAACTTGGGAGGAGAATAGGCATAGAATTGACAACGTTGTATCCCTTGCATGTACAAACTTTGTCGATGAAGGAATAATTATGGACATGTTTCTGGAAGCCAAGGTCATTCGACTTGGCAAGATAGCAAAATACCTTCGTAAAAAGGTCATAGAGGAAGAAGCATAGATCAAACCATGCACACCCCCAGAGATAATAAAAGAAATAAGAAAAGCAGCGACAGAGGCTGCGAAGAGAATTGAAGAAGCGGAGTCATCTTACGCTAAGGTTGTCGACCAAGTCTCCCAGACTTGGGTAGCCTTGATTGAAAACGCTGAGCTCAAGAAAGTCGCAAAAGAGATACACACAACTAAGATAGGAGTAACTCAACTAAAGAATGAGATGAAAAAGTTACCCTTAGCAGAGAAAATGGCTAAGGCAACATAAATGAAGAAGCTACAATAGCAAGTTACGGTGTTGGGCACACAACAGCAGCAGGGGACAGATAAAGTCGCAAAGCTACAGGCTGAAGCAGAAGGGGTTATAGGAATTATTCATCTTTTACATCAAAGGTGAGACGAGAAGCAGAGGATGTAGGGCCCGTAATGACGGAACACCTTAGTTATGACCTTGTGGAAAAATTGCATAAGGAAGAAGAAGACGTGTGACGAGAGACGGAAGAGGTAATGAAAATCTTTGAATAATTTCAAGGTAAAGTCATCATAGGTATAGAAGTTGTTGAATATATTTGCATGGCTAGGGATAAGCCATAGGTGATTGTTGGGGGGCTATTTTCCCTAGGAAAAGATAGGCATAATTTAGTTAGAATTATGACCAAGAAGGTAAAGAGTTCTATCTCTGGAAGGAAGAGAAGTCATGACAGAAGAAGAGAAGGAAGAGAAGAAGTGGATGAGGAAGAAAGAGTAAGGTAAGAATCAGTTGCAGAAGAATCCGTGACAGAAGGAAGAATCAGCAACAAAAGAGAACCTACGATGGGAGGAAATAATGTGATGAGATTATCCACGATAGAAGGAACCATGCTAGGGAAGATGTGCAGCGGTGCAACAGCTGAAAATGACAGTTCAAGGAAATTCGTGGGTATGAGTTCGAATAGAATCGATGGAATTCACATGTGCTATAAGGAATAAAATATTTGTAATATGGGCTCTTAGTTCCTACTGACAAATGTCACTGGAATAGGATTGGCAGGCTATTAGCTAACCAAATGAAGTCGGTTGATAGCGACATGTAAGAGTCTACAGGAAGGAAGAACCTAGGTTGTGTGTAGGTTACTTCCGAATCAGTGGGTTGCTTACCTATCAGTTGTTGTTGTTGTTTTAGTTAGTCAAGTATAATAGAGAGTCAGTTAGTTGTTCTGTGAAGAGTCTAAGAGTCTGCAGCTGAGTGCACAGAAGTGTAGAGAAGGTCAAATTGATCAAGGCTATTCGCATATTAACAGTAGATTCAAGTAGAATAAGATTGAGTGACAAAAGACCAGAGAGAATGAGAGGAAAGAGAATTTTGTATAGGTAGAGAGAAGAAGATCTAGACTAAGTCTGTAGCTAAGTGCGCAAACCAAATGTTCCATATATTTCTCATTCCAGATAAAGAGCGCCTTTTCGGATGGGTTTCCACGTTAAAGACTGTATCATTGAGTAGATGATGAATGTGTTTATATCGCATGAATGTATATGAATTTATGTGAATGTATATGATTGTATATGTTGAACATGCCTAAGTCGCAGGAGTGTGTCTTCTGCTTAAGTGTTTGTGTGTTTTCTTATGAATGAGTTTTCTTATGCATTAGTCGCACTATTGATAAGATATCTTTTGTGTTAAGCATGAATTGTTTCCATAATCATTGTGATGGATAGGTTAAGTAGTGTCTTATCCGTGCACAGTAAGATTATGCACTACATCCATAAGCTGAGGTCGAGCGAGTAGGTAAGGTTCCAATAGAGAAGAAACACCCACCCAACTGTGAAACCTGGTTCTGGCAGTTACCCATAAGAGATATCTCGGTTGAGACTACACCCGCGTCGCAGGTGTTGCTGATTGAGCCTTGCTCTATCGAGTCGATATCTTGGGCTTTGTTACCTGTGACAAAAGGTCGGAACCTAGGTCGAAGAGGGAAGAAACACCAACAACTCTTCATTAATTAATTATTTGCCAATAATTATTTTACTATTATTAAAAGTAATGATAATTTTCTACCAATATGGAATACACCAATCTTTGTAAATCAAATAATAAAATTTGATAAAGAATATGTACCAATAACCCAATAATAGATCTAAATATATTCAACAAACTTTTGAAACTTTATCTCTTTGATTTTATTAAAGAGTTACTCTATATCCCATGCTTTGAAAAAACCACGTGTGGTTTTATTTCTTTTTTTGTGGTTTTCCGTTCAAATGCTTTCTTTCTTCTTTTTCTTTTTACCTTCTTTTTTTTCTTACTTTTTTTTCTTTCTTTCCTCGCGTCTTATTTGTATGAAATAATTAATTAATTCAAATGGATGGCCAAAAACCAAATTAGACAAAGTCTAAACAATCGACAAAGGACGGATCAGCCGAAGAAAAATTTCGCTCACAAAAATATTACCAAAATATTTGGAATATCGAATAATCCATGAGTAAAATATATGAATATGAGATAAGATATGATATTTTACAAGATAGAATTTCTCGTGTATGTAATAATTTAAACGGCCTCTAATGCAATTCTTCATAAAGAGTTACACCTTTTCACTAATTATTATTATATTATTATATTCATTATTATTTCTTGTTGTTTTTTTCACGTGGTTCACAGCCTCGAGAATAGAGGTTGGGACTCGCTACATCCACAATAATAATTATAGGGGTACCACCTAAAAGGACCTCACCTTATCGACTTGATGTTTGGGAGCCTAACCCCAAAGAAACCAGAGAGTTTGATTCATAATAATTGAACCTCCGACCTCAATATCAAAGGGTCTTTGGATTTGGACTCCAACCAACTGAGCTACCCCTCGCAGCTAATTTTTTGTTATTATTATTATTATTACTATTACTATATATATATATTGTATTATGTTATATTTTTATACAACAAATTTGAAGATGAGAAACTAAAATAAATAAAAGAACTCCAAGAGAAAGTGTAGAAGCATGAAGAATGGAACAAGCACATAAAGAAAGCAAATACTGCAATCAAGAAGGAGAAAGAGGAAATTGAGGAAAAGTTTCAACAACTTGTTGCTAAGCATACTGTCACGTCCCCAACCATTACTCGACGGAGAGGACGTGACTAACATATAACAACCTGGGAAAACTAAGCCCCGTGAACATAATATAAAAATTGCTTGAAAATAAAACATTCATAAGTATAAACAGATGCATAATGAAATGTACATGATATATACAGCGGAAGCAAATCATTCATTCAACATGTTCATCATAATTTCTTAATAATTCATAAGCTAATACAGTTGCAGAACTTAAATACACAAGAATATTTATCTTTGAAAGAAGCTCGTCTCACAACCAGCTATGTCATTGCAACGTTCCACCCAACCATAGGCTAGTGTGCTCTTTAATCTCTCAGCAACACTACCACCCCTGAGCTGGGCATGATCTTCCCCAAGGAATAAGGAACACTGTCAAACTTCACCCATAGCCAAGGATACAATTAAAATTTAGTCAATCCAACACAGTTGGGTTTATCAGACTTGCACAGGAAGTGTTTTACACTTATCCAAATTCACATGAGACACACCCAAGCCAACATATGGGTTTATCAGGATACCAGCCAAGCCATCCTTCCAGTTGGGTTTACCTGGCTGCCAAGGAGGTGGAAAGACTGACTGCTAAGCTAATGAGCTCAACCCCAGAGCTATGAACACCCACACTCGATCTAGCCTGATTTCTAAACAATTACACACCCAACACAAGGAAGCATTCCCTTCTCTGCTACACAGTCCCTCGGGCCATGCATTCCCTTCTAGTGCTATTCAGGGCATGCAAAGAAGAAAACCAGCTTTCTAGATTGGCCTGTGAGCTTCTTTCACACACTAGGTTTATCAAGCAAGTCTAGACTCTATTTCAATTCCTTTAATCATCTCAAATGCCAAACATGGATGCACACATAGGGATCTCAGTCCTGGGATTTATCAAATGTAGCAGATGCCAGGGATTACATACACTCACAGAAATTTACGAATTTCTGAACATTGCCAATGCCAGACCGATTACTACAAAAATAGCAAAGCGAAAACATTGTCGGTCTTTCAATGCAAAGACACAAAATTGAATTCATAGCAATCGTGTTCAGGAAAACAACTAGCAGACAGGAGAAAAACGTCAGAGAGAACAAAATTTCTGAACAGTGGAAAAATCATAACACAAAAACCAAAAACGGGAAGGATTCAAATCGCCAGACAGGAGAAATTCCTGAAAGGTTCAGACTCAGAATGGTTTTTCTTTCTTGCTGCTACGTGAATGCTCAATTGGGTTACCAAAAATGTTTTGTTCAATCCAAATCGTGAGGGAAGGTGAAACGTTGCCGCATGAGGGAAAGGTAGTCGTTTTTGGTGTTTCCTTGCCCAAGAAATTCAAAAAATGTTTTTCCCAAAGTGGGGCTCTTCCCAATTCGAAATTCCCCACTCTTCCAATGCCCCAGTCCCTCATCCTTAAGAAAAATCATGCCCCCATCTCATTTAGTTGCGTTGACACAGTCGGCCATGGGTTTTAATTAAAAATTGCAATTTTAACATAATGTCCAGCTGTTAATGTTCAACTAGCATAAAAAAAATACAATCGGCCCAACTTTAATTCCGAAAACATAAATACTAAATCAAAGGTGGGCCTTTTTCCTAGCTCCACACCATGATTATTTACATCATTTATTTAAATGCAACCGGGGTCAAAACCAGGGTGTTACACATACTCAATTATGTGGTTGGGATCATAAATATTTAGAGAAGAAAAATAAGTTTCATGAACGAAACAAGATGTTACTGAAGTATACTAGTAAACTATTAAAAAAGAATAGAATGTTGAAGAGACGGTTTCGGAAGAAGAAGCATTAAATGAGCTTAAAAATTTTGCTAAGCAATATGGAATGTTTTGATCAAAATGAATTAGGAAATAGATGGGAGTATGTTTTGTAAGTTGATCGCTAAGGAAAATTTCAAGTTCTTCTAGTGAATTTTGAAGAAGGATCGCAAATGATGTAGGAAATTCCAGAGGTTGATATTTTATCAGAGTTTTGGTTGATGGCAGGTATGTAAGAAACAAACTCAATCATAGCCACAATTAAAAGATCACTCCAAACTCTCATTTTAGTGGATATATCTTATAGGTCAAGTAGGTCAAAGAGCCCCCATTAAAAGGGTGGACATCCCATTATTTTATTTTATTTTCTCCAAGAAGATTTCAAAATCTTTCATTGGTTCTAGGTAGTGCCTTCGGCCATTGTTATTCCCCACTGGTGGATTTGCTGTGAGATCGCGAGCTTGGGTGCAATTTGCAGTGTTTATTTTGCAAGAACAATGGATTGTGAATCGGGAGCTGCATTTTTTCTTTGCAGTGGATCAAGAATCCTGAGCTGCATCTATTCTTGGCAGTTGTCTAATCTGGAGTTGGTTTCAAGAATTTGCCATTCTTTTGGACCTTCATATTTGATTAGCTCTGAGGCCAAGATTCTTCGCTTCAAGAATCAAACATTTGAATGGTGAGCCCTCGGCTCTGGTTCGATTACAGTTTGATCGGATTCTAGAGTCTGAGTCCTTCATGACTGTATTTTTTTTGCAGGTTCTTTTGTTTTGGAAATTGTTGTAGAGTCCTGGCTGCTTCGTTTGGTGGTGTGCCACTCGCAGGGACGAGTTGAACTGTTGATTTGTTGTTCTCTATTATGGCCCCAGTAGGGGCTCTGAGACTCCCCATAACTTTCCCTCTGATCTCTTCGCTTTCAAGAATATTGTAGTAACCTGCCATAAGCGTCATGTCTCAGCTTCACAACATAAATGTGTTAAGAAACTGGATTCCATTCCAACTGTAGCTCTTCTGACAGAAGAATCATGTCATGTTGCCTTGAACCTTGCAGAACGGGGCCTTATAGGTTAGTTCAATGGATTATGGCCATCTCCAAGAACCATTGTGTTATCTCCCAAAATAAATTTATTTTGATAGTATGAAGAATTCGAGTCATGTTATGAAAGATTTAAAGATGACTAAGAAATTGAGGGTCTTTGGTTTTGCTATGGTTGAAGAAATTGGAAGTTTTATCTTTCGGTGGCTTAGGTGGGGTTCTTAACAGCTCATTAGCCACCGAAAGGCTTTGTTTCAGCAGCTAACAGTTTAACGCAGGATAAAGGTTAACCACCGAAAGTGGGCCCGATTGAGTAAATGGTAAAAGCACTTTCGGTGGCTTAGGCAAGACTTCAAACAGCTCATTAGCCACCGAAAAATGTTGGTTTCGGTAGCTTAGTGAACAGTCCAAGAAGGACGTTAACCACCGAAAGCAGGTAAAAAGCGTTGGGGAAAAAGCAGTTTTGGTGGTTTAGGCAAAAGCTCTGATGGTTCATTAGCCACCGAAAGGCCGGTCTTTCGGCGGTTAAAAGGGATATCCGAAGAGACCACTATCTGCCGAAAGCCAAGTTTTACAGCGCCTTTTGGAAAACGGTTTCGGAGGCTTGGACAAATAGGTCAGCATTCATTAGCCACCGAAAGCCTCATTTTCGGTGGCTAGCAGACAAATTCTTGAAGGCCCTTAACCGCCAAAAAGGTAAAAAAAAGAAATGGTTAGAAACCTATCAAATTAGAGCCCATCAGCAAAACAACGATCATAAAAGGGTATGATAAACCACTGAAAAGACAGGAGGTTGCATCAAGGCATAAGGAAATGAGTGAGGAGGTCGTTGTTAAACTGATAAGGACTGATGCGATTTGAAACCCTCATTTTCCCTCCATCTGTCCAAAGAACTGCAGATAATCCCCACTAGGTATCCAGTTTGATTTTAGCATGATTGTCGGGCAAGGGGTCTCGAAAATATCAACTAAATCCATCACCCTCTGACCTAAGCATCAATCATGCAGTTGAAATACCTCATAACCAGTCTCCATTCTTCAGTACACTCCACCTTCGACTTTAGCAGTTCTCACCACCAGAAAACAATCTCTGAGAGGCAGCCTGCTAAAAACACTATTCCACAGAACTTGAACTGATTGCTGCAGGTACCCAGGAGTGACATTCAGCAAATGAAGAAGGGAGGGCCTGCTCTCAGGCAAGAGTTGGGAGACATCAGCTACCTGGAGGCACATCCAGAAGTCTATCAATTTTTCAAGGATGCTGGCTGCTATAGGTTTTGTGAGAAGATTCAAGGTTCACACTAGCAGGTAGCTGAGGCATTTGCTCTCTCTTTCGATGGCTCCAAGGCAGTCATAGGTAAAGAAGAATTTTTGATAGCTGAAACCCTAATTACTGAAGTGACTGAACTCCCTAACACAGGAGAGAAGTGGTTTAAAACCACCATTCCAAAGGATGTAGAGTTCAGATCTTATCTGAAGCCTGAACATAGAGGGATGGTGTGGAAGAAAAGCGTACCATTCTCCTGTCTAGAAGAGAGGTGGCAGCAATTGCTGAAGGCCATTGTGGTCTACATAACTTGTGAAGGGAGATACAACAGAGCCATGATTTACCATTTTAAATTGATGAACCACTTCACTCGAAAAATCCCACTGAATTTACCTTTCTACTTATACAGGAGCTTGGAAAAAACGGCACACCAGGTGAAGGCTTAGACAACCAAGATTGCTGGCAGACTGTCTCATCATGGTCTTATCCAATTCCTGATCCAAGAATTGCTGAAGAGGAGAAATATGGCATGGGCTTATTTCTTATTTTGGAATGGTTTTGAAACAGACCTATAGCCAGAAGAAAAGGGGAAGTCTCCTTCTAAAAATTCTAGCACACCAAGGAGTGGGAAAAGGAAGAGAAGGGATATATCCCCAACAACAACAGAACAGCCTCCTTCCTCTTCCAAATCCAAGAAGGTCAAAAGAAACTTGGATTTCAATGAAAAGGGCCAGGAATTTACAACACACAGTGGGAACATCTTGAACTTGCCTTACTTAGATTCAGAAGAGGAAAAAGAGGAAGGTGTAGACCTAGCATTGCAAGTTGTAGTAGAGATTGAAGAACTCCCATCACCTACACCAAAAGAGCAATATGAACCAGCAGAGAAGGCTTCCTCTAGCAAGCCCAAGACACAAAGGATAAATCAGTTGCTAAGGCAAGTGTATGAGATGGAAATTTTAGAAAGGGAGATAAAGAAAAACAATGCTACATTGACCAGTAGGAACAAGCTGTTGCATAACTCTTACCTAGAGCTGAGAGAAAGGTATGTTTTCCTAAAAAGACTAAATAAAAGATACCTGAAAGACAACACAAGGCTGTATAGAATGATTAGGCTTCAGATATTGCAGATGAAGGAGGCCAAGCTAAACCCTAGCACTCACCTCACATTGGAAACCCTAGCTGAAGCTGCAGTAAGCCTATAGCCTCCAGAATCAAGCCAGGCTACTGTTAACCTTCCTAACATAGAGCCTGCTGAATAAGAAAGATAAGCAGACAAACTTGAAAGAACAATTTTGGAGGTGGCTTAAGAATTTTGAAGAATAGGGCTTTCGGTGGCTTAGGCGGATGTTATGGCAGTTCATTAGCCACCGAAAGCGATGCTTTCGGTAGCTAACAGTTTTGATATTTTGGCCTCTTAACCACCGAAAGCAGAAAGAGGCATAGGATCGAATTTTGACACGAAGAACCAGTTTTGGGCGAACATGAATAGCTCAGGGAAGAAGTATAAAGATGAAGGACACTGAAGAAAACATCAGGGAAGGTATGCTTTAGTTTTGTTATGACATAAAGGAAGAAAACGTCACCAACACTTAATTGTCTAAGTGAAACAGTGACTTAACCAGCAGAGGACCAGTGGCATTTATTTCCAGTACTTACTTTAGATATCAGAAGGTTCAAACAGTGAACGAATTCTATAGTTAGTTAGACTAGTAGTTAAATTAGGGATTTTTGACCTAATTATGCAAAAACAATTATTTTGTCTATTTTTAGTAAATCAGATCCAATTTTTCAGGATCTGAATATTTTTGTAAAGGATATAAAGCCTAATACTTATTTTATTGAAAAGGTTCGACTTCGGGGACTTGTAGACCATTGCTATTGTCAAGCTTCTCATATTGCTCATGACCTAATATAAGCTCTTTTGTTATCATATGTTCAGCTTCCATTTTCTGTCTATNCAAGTTTTATTCAAGTTATTTGATGTCCTATAGATGTCATCCTATTGGCATATTGATGATTTGAATTATAAGTGCTTTCCTTGTCATGATTAGCCATTTATATATATTTATTTTATGTATGAATCTGCCAGCATGATAAGTTCTCCATCTCTGCACCATATTGTCAACCTCTGAACAGTGGTAATTAGAAGCCTTATCTCTTATTGATTTTCATGCATGTCTTGAGAGTGTGAGGTCTTATAGGTCACCTGACTTAATCCACTTAGAAAACCATAAAAACATTTAAGTTACCAAGCATCCTCGAGCTGCAACCTAGAGGAGTTTCCTAGAGTGATAACACATTGAATCGTGGGTGCAGAGGAATTGGAGACTGCTCGTCATAGAAGGAATTAAGAGTTTTTTCGTTGGGAAGGGTTATTTTGTCTTCATCTTTGAAAGCAGTGAAGACCGGAATCTCATCTTCAGGAACGGGCCATACTTCATGGGCCCTTAGGGACTGTATCTAAATAAATGGATGCCTAACTTTGACCTTGCTTAAGATGTCTCTTCAGTCGTCCTATTCTGGGTTCACCTACCTCATCTTGCCTTGCATTGTTGGAGCCCCAAATCACTAGATTCAATCAAGAATACTCTTGGTAAATATATTGACAGAGCAGACGGGAAGGATCAGTTCTCTTGTGAAAGAATTTGTGTGGAGATTGATTTGGAAATAGGACAAGCCATCAAATTAACAGTAGTAGATTGGTCTCATGTGCAAGAACTGGACTATGAAAAATTGTCATTTAAGTGCAGGAACTGCCATGAATGTGTCCATTTTGTGAGGCATTGCAAAAAGAAGGTTGAGGATGAATCAGAGAAGCAAAAATATCAATGGAAAAAGGTTCAGAAGCAGGATTTATTAAAGAAAACCAAATCTAAAGCTAAAGGGGCTCCATTAGGTTCCAGTTCGCACATTTCAGATCAGCCCCAGGTGGAAGGGGTTGTAGCCTCTACTTGGGTAGAAGCATCATTGAACCCTTTTGAAACCCTTAGTACTTTAGATGATCCTCTTGTCTCTGCCAAAGATAGGGATCAACGTCCTCTCTTTATAGCCATTGAGCAAGTTAATGAAGGAACTCTTCCAACTTAGCTGGAATCCCCAGCTAGAGGTTCTTCTCCCTCTTATGTTGATATGACAAGAAAGCAACCGTCAGAATCGCCCGACTCATCGAAAGATAAGACATTTGAAAGACCCTCGAAAAAGGCAGGGAAGAAATCTCCCAAGGACGCAAGAGAGGAAGAAGCAGAGAGTCAAAAAATGCAGGGAAGTCAAGCCACTTTAGAAATATCAATTGGACAGAATACCAGAGCGAGGCCACCTAAGGGAGGTCTTTCGACTTCCATCCCCAATAGATGATGCGGATAGTTTCTTGGAATTGCAGAAGTTTGGGGAATTCTATGAAACCTGAAGCGGTTAAAGATATTTTGAAAATAGAAACTCTATATATACTCATGCTCCAAGAAACAAAAATTGAAGGGGGGACTCTTCTTGATCTAAGTCATACTAAATGGAAATTAAATTCAGGAAAGGCTGTTAGTGCAAGGGGCTCCTCTGGAGGGATTTCCACGGTCTGGTCGGAGGATATGTTTGAGCTAGTAAGTTCTTTTGAAACTCAGCATTGGATTCTCACTAAGCTTTGTAATGAATTAAATAAACCTTCTATCGCCATGTTTAACCTTTACGTTCATGTCCATCCGATTGAGAAGAAAGAGTGATGCCATACGCTCTATGATTTTATGGAATCCACCTCTCCTTTGAATATCATTATCGCTAGAGATCTAAATCTTGTTTTCAATTCAAAGGAAAAAAGAGGAGGCAACACCAGTTGTCATCAATTGTTGTCTTATGTGGAGGTTTTGATACAGTAGTGGGATCTCATCGATTTCAAACCCAAGAAGGGACTATACACATGGACCAATAAAGGAACTGGAGCTGCTCATATTTCATCCTGTCTAGATCGATTTTTAGTACAGAGTTCTTTTTTAATGGATAAGAAATTAGTTTCTACTAAAATCTTTCTAAAACTTACCTCAGACCACAAACGCATCCTTTTGTAGCTGGATGAGGAAGAAAATTTGGGCTTGATTCTGTTTCACTTCAGCCCTCAATGGATTGAGTAGGATGGATTCTTTGCAATTTTAATTAAGGCCTGGTCCACCACAGTCATTGGGTCACCTAGCTATGTATGGGAGAAGAAACTAAAAGCAACCAAATTATCCTTGAAAGAGTGGGTTAAATCTCCGTCCAATACTCCCACTGCACTAAGAAAATTGGTTGTGCAACAGTTAGAAGATATACAACTAGAATTGGAGAGTTACGAAATAACTCCACAAACTCTGGAGAAGGAGAAAGAGTCCCAATTTGTCTCCTTTGAATCCTTCAGACATGAAGAAGAATATTGGAGGCTTACATCGGGAAGTCTGTGGCTACTTTCTGGAGATTGTAACACAACTTTTTTCCATCGTCAGTACAGAGCCCGTCTCTCTCAAAACCATATTTCTGAGATCAGCTCAACAGATGGGACTGTTTCAAAAGGAATTGTCCAAGTTAAAGAAGCAAATTATATTTACTTTCAACATATTTTTACAGAGGTTGGGACTGGAAATGAGGAGCTCACTTCTGAATTTATTTCTCATCTACCTTCTCTCGTTCATGAGGAGAATAATCTAAATCTAATGAAGCCCTTTTCTGAGGAAGAAATCAGCAACGTTGTGTGGGATGTGGAATCTGACAAAGCTCTAGGCCCATATGGATTTTATTTTCACTTCTACAAAGTCTGTTGGAACATCATTAAGATTGATCTATTAATAATGGTCAAAGCCTTCCAGCAAAAGGCCAAAGTGGGAGGAAATACCAATTCCACATTTCTTTCCTTAATCCCCAAAGAAGTTATTCTGACTACCTTTGATAGATTTAATCCTATTTCTTTATGTAATGCATCCTACAAAATCCTCTCGAAACTCCTTGCAAACAGAATAAAACCTCTGTTATATAAGCTTATTTCTCCCAGCCAAGGCGGTTTCATCAAAGGGAGACATATTTTGGACAATGTAATACTTGTCCAGGAAGCCATGCATTCTAGTTTCTAGAGGAAGGAGAAAGAGATGCTCATCAAACTGGAAATGTCAAATGCTTTTGACCTTCTAAAACTCTCTTATATTTATAAAGCTTCACTTTCTTTTGGGTTTAATCCATCATTTGTTAATTTGATCAAATCTTGTACTAATAAACCATGGATAGCCCCGCTTGTAAATGGGAGACATGCCTCATATTTTCAAGCAATTAGGGGGATAAGGCAAGGCTACCCGCTATCCCCTTTTTTGTATGTTTTGTTGGCGGACTCTTTAAGCAGGAAATTGACTGCTGAAAGAAATGAGGGGGTAATTCTGGGCATTCGATTGACGAAATGAATTGAGTCAATCAACCATGCTTTATTTGCTGATGATTCCCTACTTCTAGGAGGAACTTCTTTGAGAACTACTAGAGCCTTTCATGGGATTCTTCGGAGCTTTTGCAATATCTCAGGAGCGATGATTAACAAAAGAAAAAGCATTGTATACGGATGGAACACTAATGAATAGACCATCCTTCGAATTGCTCGATTTTTGGGTTTTTCTAGGTTTGCTACTTGGAATAAAATCATCTATCTCAGATTACCATTACATTGGGGTTCAACAAATCTTCGCTCTGGATTGAAGTTATAAATAATATCAAAGCTAAGATAGTAGTATGGGGAGGGAATTGGATGGATAATGTTGGCAAGTTAATACTCATCAAATCAGTACTTTCTTCATTTCATATTTACCAGGCTTCTTTCCTCCTTGCTGCAAAGGCAATCATGGAGCAAGTTTTGAAACTATTTAGAGACTTTCTGTGGCAGGGCAAAAAAGGAAAACAAAAACAAATCATTTAGTAAAATGGGATATCGTGAAAAGACCAATGTTGGAAGGTGGAATTAACATTCGAGATTCAAGTATGGCCAATTTTGCTTTAGGTGGTAAGATTCTCTGGCAGCTATATTCCACCAACACTCATCCTGTAAGTCAGCTTCTTCTGCAAAAATATCTTAACAGTTCTTCACTGAAAAATCTCCAGATTGACAGCATTCCTAAAGGTACTATGTTATGGAATCTATGTAGGCAAGGATTCGATTTTATCCAAAGACAACTAAGCCGTGTTCTTGGGAATGGCAAAAAAACTCTGCTTTGGTCTGATAAAATAATTGGAAATCAACCCCTTGAAAACATATATGAATTACTACCAATCTGTGAATGGTCCACGCAGCAAGGATTGCTAAGGTTGTTTGATATCTCCTCTTCGGATAATAATGGGGTCTGGACGGTGTGGGTTTTCCCATCACTCCCAATTCATCTCCTCCACCAAAAACTCTTGTTGATGGACATGCTGAAGGGGATGGATCCTGTAAATATTCATGCTGCTAATCGATGGAGCTAGGGGAGGACTGGGTCCTACACCTTGGTGTCTAGATTTGCTTCTCTATAGCCGGCTCACCCCCATTTACTAAACCAATCGGTTTGGAAGCATGTGTGGTTTTCTCACAGGAAACCTAAGGTAAATTTCTTCACATGGGTGCTCTTGCAAAAAAGAGTTTTGACAGGTGAAAACTTAGTCAAACATGGAATTTTAGGTCCCCACAGGTGTATCATGTGATGTGAAGCTTGTGAAAATTCGGATCATCTGTTTGTGGATTGTGTTTTAGCCCAATCAGTATGGGTGTTAGTGCTTCAGGGACTCAATACAATTATTCTTGCTTAGATTTTTGTAATTAGTCTTTTCTCCACTTGGAAAAACAAGATATCCAAGGATGTTGAACAATCACAGTCTCTGGAATCAGGTATAGCTCTCCATTCCCAAATTTATTTGCTGGAAGCTATGGATGGCAAGAAATGATTTGATATTCAACAATTTCGAGCATTCTCCTTTGTCTGTTGTAGCAAAAGCCAAGGCTCTTTTAATTGAAGCATTGGGAAATTACTCCTTTATGTCAGACAACTCACTTACATTAGAAGGAAGAATTTGGCTGGGATCATTGCAGATATAGGACAAGAAGAAGAAGTTAGCTCATCCGATTTATAAGCCTGCTTGGAAAATTCAAATGACCGAAGCATATTTCCAAGTATGGTGGACAAAACAAGGAAAAGTAACGGTTTTCTTTGATGGCGCCTCAAAAGGAAATCTGGGAATTTCAGGTGCAGGTGGGGTGATTTATTCTCATGATGGATTAACTAAAGACAGTTTCAGCTAGGGATTAGGATGGAATAATAATAACCAGGCAGAAATTCTTGGGTTGTACAAAGGATGCCAGATTGCATAGAATCACGGAACCACAGCCCTCTAAGTCTTCGGTGATTCAGAAATTTTAATAAAAATCCTAAATTCTAAGGATTGTTTTAACAATCTGGCACTCAATAATTCTCTCCGTCGGCTGAGGGGGTTATTGCATACCTTCTCTTCTATTGCATTTTTTCATATTCTTTGTAGTCTGAATAAAGAGGCTGATGCAAAAGCTAATGAGGGATGCAGATTGACACAAGGAGTATACAAAAAGAACATTGAAGCTTCTTTGATTATATGTATTATGTAACTGGTTTGCTTCTAATTTTTGGAATTCCTAGTGAGATTGTAACTGCGATAAGTGAGATTAGACCCCATGTAACTCTAGTTGTTTAGGCTAAGGCCCAACTGATATCTTTCCAAAAAAAAAATATCGTTTCAGTTAACAAAAAAGAGCCCCATTAAAAGTGGATCAAATATATTGTTTCAATTTGAGTCTTTAGGTTGATTCTCGATCCATCTTTTTGGGATCAGAACTTTGTTCCAGAAGTAATATGTAATTATAAATTAAGATCAAAAGACTGTGGAAAGGGGTTTGAGAATTTAGAAGGTCGAGACATAAAAGTCTTAAACTTTGTAAGGAAAAACTTATTGCTTTGTTTAATATGATAATCAGAAACTCCTACACTTTGTTGGATCGACTATATTATCTATTGTAAGCCACTTTTTCTACCTATTTGAATATGAATGCAAGAACAATTTGGTAGAAATTGTTTTTTTTCTTAATTATAAAATCCTTTACAATAATGTTTTTATTGTGAATGCCTAATTTTCTTTATGTTCAACACCTGATGTTTTCCTTTGGAATGTTATTATGAATGAAACTATTGGATCAAATGAATGTATGAGGGAAACAATCTATGAGCCTTATATTTTCATATATTATTATTTTTTCTTGGCTAAAATATGTTTGTTTGTATCCATTCTTCGAGTTTTGGGATTTTGATTTCTATCTATTATAGAGTTAGATAAAATCAATGGCTAAGAGTTCCGTAGCCTAAACTCAACCTCTTCAACCTTGTCTTGACCAAAATTTAATTGATTCTTGAGGTTCCTAAACTTAACAATCTGATAGTCTGGTGCAAACTTTAGGACTAACAGTTTGAAGGGGAGGGGCATGTTAAGCCTTATATATTGAATTATTACATTTTTATTGTTATATTCGTGTTGTCCTTATTGGTTAGCTATACCCTTTAATGGTTGGCTAGACTTTTTAATTGTAATTGTACTCTTTGCTTCTTATATCAATAAGACCTAGTTTCGAGATCATCACATCTTATGCATTTGATATATTGTAAAATTAGGTTTCCCCTCACAAATAATTCTTATTCATTTTCTTTATTTCATTCTTAAAACACAAAGTTACTTTTTCATTATAAATTTATATTATTTTAATGAATTTAAACCATAACACGATATCAACACGTATCCCTCAATGTAGCTTTCATAATCAACCAATAAAATCATGTCTTCATGGGAGCAAAGAGCCAATTAACTGAACTACATCTCATCAATCAATTATCTAAGCTACATCTCATCATTATTGCAAAGGTTAATGACAACCTTACTCACATAAACGAGTAAGACATCACTATACCCATGATTGTCACAACGCAACCGCACCCTCCTTGCCACCTTTCGTCCCTAGTAACACCCAATTCTAGTAATAATATAATGTATATTATTAAGTAATCATTCGATACTTTCACCATAAAATTCTACCAACACCTTTATTACAATCTTTAGACCATTAGAAATATATTAGAGATCTACAAGTGTTTTGTTTTGAACTTTATCGTGTTTTTTAGGATTAAACTTTCTACCCGACCATTTGCATGAATCGGACGACTTGGCTTGCGTGAGCTTTCACATCACGCATTGTCGGTCGTCCAATCAATACAAATAATTGGGTAGAAAGTTTACTCTTTTTTAATTGGATTGTTTAATGTTTTTATTTATTTACTTTTCAATTTTCAACGTAATAATAATAAATTTTCTAATGCTATAAAGAAACTATTAAGAACTACTCATTACCCCCATACTTTACTTTTTCATGTTTTTTTCAATTGGACTGTTGAATGTTTTTATTTATTTACTTTTCAATTTTCAACGTAATAATAATAAATTTTCTAATGCTATAAAGAAACTATTAAGAACTACTCATTACCCCATACTTTATTTATTGTGCTTTTTGCATTATTAGAAAGATCTTTACCCATATTCTATCTATTGCGCTTTTTGCATTATTAGAAAGATTTTAGAAGAGTTATATAAGTTCAATATTATACTTAAGAATGAAGTAGTTTTGAAAGAAAAAAAGATAATTTTATAAATGTGGGAAAAAATCTTATGTGGTTATGAAAATGAGAGAATTTGATTTTATTTGTATTTTTTATTTTAAAATAATAGTTAAAGTTGTATATCTTTTAATATATTTTTAATAATCAAAATAATGAAGAAAATTGATTTAAAATAAAAATTGATTTTAAACCAGTATAGAATCATTTTAACTGACTTTACAAGGGCGCGGTTCATTTTAACTGACTCTACAAGCGCAGAGAGGGATCAAGTTCTTTTGAGATGCAAACCCTTTTTAATTTACGAAAATGTCTAATAGGTATTCCTACTTAGAAGGAAAATGACCAACTTGCTTAAGTAATTTCAAAATAGGGTAAATACCAGTAGAAGAATGAGCTGAGTAACATTACTAATCATATAATCAAATGGTTTTCCAAAAATTGATTTACTTATCTTTCTTTAGAACTAATAATGAGTATTAAGAGCAGTTAACCAGCCAATGAACTATCAACTTTGGTGTGTCCTATATATAACCATTGATTTGATTCAAACCAAAAGACACATCTTTTTATTTAAGGTCCACATATAATATTTTTATTATTAATATTTAATATTATTTATGCCCCACATATAATATTTATTATTATTTATAATTTTGTTAGGACCGAACATTACAACATTTCCCCATACATGGTTTTAAAACCATATGCAAGGCTCTCCTACAACCATGGGTTGTTTAGGAGGCCTTGCACATGGTCTTAAAACCATTTGCAAGGCCCTCCTAAACCATGTACAATAAAACCATGTGTTGTTTAGAAGGGCCTTGCACATGGTTTTAAACCATATACAATAAAACAATGGGTTGTTTTAGGAGGCCTTGCACATGTACAATAAAACCATGTGCAAGGCCCTCCTAAACCATGTACAATAAAACCATGGGTTGTTTAGAAGGCCTAACACATGGTTTTAAAACCATGTGCAAGGCCGACATTTTTTTGCGGATAATTCAATTTTTTATTTTTTATTATTTTGTTAGGTAGGAACATTACAACATTTCCTCTTTATTGTGTTTTTTTCTAAACCCGCATTTTTTTATGGATAATTAAATGTTTACTTTTTTATTGTTTTGTTAGGTGGGAAGATTACAACATCTCTCCATATTAGGTTGTTTTTCTTGCCAACATTTTTATTTTTTATTAATAAAAATAACGTTACGTAACGTTACAAGATCTCCCCAATACTGGGTTGTAGAGCGCCTCTCGACCTAATAAAATGTTAAAAGTAGAACTTGACTTTAATTATATTAAACTAGCGTAGATCCAACTCCTAGGCTCTATCAAGCGTCGAGATGGATCAAATCTCTTAAGGTGCAAACCTCTTCTTAGGTATCCATTGATTTGATTCAAACCAAAAGACAAATCTTTTTATTTAAGGTCCACATATAATATTTTTATTAATAATATTTAATATTATTAATGGCTAACATATAATATTTATTATTATTTTTTATTTTGTTAGGAACGAACATTTCCCCATACATGGTTTTAAAACCATATGCAAGGCCCTCCTACAACCATGGGTTGTTTAAGAGGCCTTGCACATGGTCTTAAAACCATTTGCAAGGTCCTCATAAACCATGTACAATAAAACCATGAGTTATTTAGGAGGCCTTGCACATGGTTTAATAAAAACCATGTGCAAGGCCCTCCTAAACCATGTACAATAAAACTATGGGTTGTTTAGAAGGCCTTGCAAATGGTTTTAAAACCATGTGCAAGGCCAAGATTTTTTTGTGGATAATTCTTGTTATTTATTATTATTTTGTTAGGTAGGAACATTACAACATCTCCCCCATATTGTGTTTTTTCGTGACCCACATATTTTTTTTACGGATAATCAAATTTTTACTTTTTTATTGTTTTGTTAGGTAGGAAGATTACAACATCTCCCCCATATTAGATTGTTTTTGTGACCGACATTTATTTTGGCCTATAATTAGAAAATTTATTTTTTCATTAATAAAAATAACGTTACATAACATTACAAGATCTCCTCCATACTGGGCTGTAGAGCGCCTCTCGACGCAAAAATTGGGTTTAGAGTGTGGTGTTTTTTATTGATGTGATATTGTTTTTAAAAAAGTTTTTATTAGAGTGTGGTTTTTACATTAGTTACTTCAATATTACAAACCTTACATCACTTTACAAGATCTCTCCGATAATATCCACTATCACTATTATTTTTTGCCGACATGTTACAAACGTTACATCACGTTACAAGATCTCTCCCATAATATTCATTATCACTATTATTTTTTGCCGACATGTTACAAACATTACTAGCGTTACATCATGTTACAAGATCTCTCCCATGATATTCACTATCACTATTATTTTTTGCCGACATGTTACAAATGTTACTAACGTTACATCACGTTACAAGATCTCCCCCATACTGGGTTGTAGAGCGCCTCTCGACGCAATGAGTAAAATAATCCATATAAAATTTTAAAATCTAGATTTATTGGAATTTGAAAAACATTTTACCATCAAATGAAGATTTTAAACATTTATCCAATTTTTTTGAAAAATGACTTGTTTTTCTCTATAACTAAAAATGAACATTTACATGTTAGGGTTAACCTTGACTTGGGAATGAGTAAGGATGTAAATGGTTTTAGTGGCCCGTGGTTTCTTGCTAGTTTTATTTGCATTTAAGGAACCTTATAAATATGGTTGTAATATTTCATTGTAATGGCTATTATTTTGTAATTTATTTTCTATCACATATTTTATTCCTAACATTATGTCTGCTTAGGTTTCAAGTTAACGAAATTTTAAATTGAAATTTGATATATAATTACATAAATGTGTTTTACAATTTAGCTTATTTTAAATTAAATTTTATATGTTCTTGATTTTATAATTTTTCTTTTTACTACTCAAGTCAATTGAATTTTACTACTCAGTTTGTAAGATTGTGAGTATTGCCTTAATATGGTTGTATATTTATGAGTATATTAGTATAATATTTTTTATTTTTTTATTTTTTTAGTTATAAGCTGAAATGTTATAAGTTTAGTTTTTTTTGTTTTTTTTTTTTTTAGCACCAAGAGAAGCGAGGTGCGGGAGATCCTGTCACGTTAGTCACGTTACGCTAGTCGACATAAATAAAGAAATAAATAAAAATATATATTGTAGATTCATATATTTATATAGTATAAACAAAAAACAATATAGAGAAAAACATGTGGCCTAATTTATCAAATAATAAAAACTCAATAATAAAACTAAATGAAAAGTAATTAAAAGATCCATGTTAAACCCGGATTTACCAAACACTAAAGGGATCAAAATGTTTGAGGTGTAATTTTTTATGAACATTTAAAAAATTAAGATAAAAATAACTTACACCTAAAGAAATTGGATCATTCTCGGTGCTTTCTAGATCCAGGTTTAAGATGGATCTATGCTGGTTATTATTATTTTTATTGAGCGGACATGTGCCACATCAGCATTATAGACGGGACACATCTCACCCACTTGAGTTGTAGAAAGCGCCTCTCAATGCAATGAATTTTACTACTAATATTTTACTACTCAATTTGTAAGATTGTGAGTATTGCCCTAATATGGTTGTATATTTATATGAGTAATATTTTTTATTTTTTATGCCGATATGTTATAAGTTTTTTTTATTTTTTACTTTTTATTATTATTATTTTTATTGAGTCAACATGTAACACGTTAGCATTACAGACGAGACACATCTCACCCATTTTAGCTGTAGAAAGCGCCTCTCAACACAAAGATTTTTCTTAGACTTAAAAGCTTGTTTACTTTAAAAAGAAATAAATCCTTATAAAAATGTTACCAATTCATAACTATAAACATTTGTAATTCTTTTAAATATCTTGAAAGGTTTAAGTAAAACGTTAAAAAAAATTATCAAAAGATTTTATTAATAATGTAAAAATAAATTCCTAATTAATGAGTTATTGCAAAATTATCAAAAGATTTTTTAATAATGTAAAAACAAAATCTTAATTAAGGAATATTGTGTTATTTGGAATCTTGGAAAGATATTAAAAACGATTAACAATTTTTTTCATTAAATTATAGCTTTCTTCATGGCTTTGTTTCTTATTTTTAAAATAATTAAAAAATAATATTTTGGAATTAAAATATATATTTTTAACACTAAGATAAATATTTGCCCCCAAACACATTTTCTTTTGTGTGCTATTTGGATGGTTGAAGACCTCCCAAAGTTGGTTTCCCTTTGTCATCAAAGGGAATAACATGTATGCCAATCCAAGATGTTCATGGGATACTTTATCATTTATATTTTGTTGTATTTTTTATTAAAGCCTTCATTTATTATGTATAAGATTATAAGCTCTATATATTATGTGAATACAAGAACTTAAACATTTATTATTAGTGTATGGGAATCTAAATTTGTCACATCCCCATACTCCATAATGCAGATAATTAAAAAGTTTGCTTCAAGAACGCTTGTTCTCTCTTTAAACATAGGGCATAGATGCTAACACACTCTTCGATCATTCATTCTTAGGCTTAAGATCCTATGTACATCACTATAACAATTGCTTCGTCATTAACAGATCCATTATGTGCACAGAAACCTTCTTCCGCAATGAACCAGTTGCTTCCGCACTTCCGCTTCTGACCTTCTGACCTCGAAAATCAGAATTCGAAAACGTAACATGCGACGAAAAACATTCACCCGCTCTTTCGCCTTCCGCCTTCCGCCCTCAGAACACAGAAGTCAAAAGCATAACGCTTGACGGAGCCCTTCAACCACCGTTCCGCCTTCCGCATTTCGAAACTCGGAAGTCGGAAAACTATCAAATGACGGAACCTCTATCCTCGATTATGCCTTCCGCATTCCTCCTTTCCGCCCTCTAGTGTAGACCTTGGGAATCAAAAGACCAACTCTTTACCTTAGCCTTTCTCTTAATTTCCACCTTCCACCTTCCACGGGCGGGTCTTGGAAGTCGGAAACCCACACTATGCTCGGATTTAGACTTCTTTCTCCCGCCTCCCACATTCTGCCTTTCGTTGCGGATCCCGGGGTGCGGAAACACTTAGATCAGCTACAAACTGACCCTTTAACCAAGATTTTATAGCCCCCAAGGACTTAAGCAAAATGCATTGAACATACAGGCCAAACATAAGTAAAATGCAAGGAAATATACACAAGTAAAAACCTCTACTTAGTCATCATCAAGCATCCAACATGAACATAGTGATTCAGAGACAAACGTATGGCATAAACAAGCATAACAAAGATACTTTTACAACAGTGAATCCTACTTCATTCATATCAAACATTCTTCCCTATCAATTCATCGCATTCATTCATGAGCAACTTCAATGCGTAAACAAGAATAACAAAGAATACTTATCGTGATGATTAAGTTGTTCCGCAACTAGTTTTTTCGATGCAACGTTCCACCTAACCGTAGGCCAGTGTGTTTATTAATCTCTCAACACACTGCCACCCCCGATATGGGCTTGATTTCCACAAGGAAATAGGGAAAAAAACAAGCTTACACACAACGAAACATACTCACACAGTCAATCCAACACACTGCTAGGTTTCACAGACTTTCCAGCCAAGCCAATAGACCATTGGGTTTCACAAGATACTAGGCAACAAGCCAAAACATCACAAGACACAACCAAACTAGCTAATAGTTGTGCTTACCAGGCTGCTAAGGAAATGGAAAGGTAGAATTGTTAAGCTAGTGAGCTCAACCACAGAGCGATGGGCACCTACACAAGATATGGCTTGGCCTCCTCAGTACTCGCAACACCCAACACAAGGAAGTATTCCCTTCACTGCTACACAGTCCCTCAAGACATACCTACCCTTCTAGTGCTCTTCAAGGTGTACAGAAAGGACTTACCAGCCCTCTTGATTTGTTTGTGAGGTTCCTCTCTTTACTAGGTTTATCATCCCATTCTGGCCTCTTCCATTCCTTGGTCTTCAACCAAAATAGGGATGCACAACACAGCAATCCATCAGGAAAACTCAGCCTCACAGGCTCCACTCTGTAACACAAAGGAAATAGGGTCTCATACCACAATGTACACAGACAAACACAATGAAACCAGACGTCTGCAGCTCAGGATGGTCGAACCACCAACAACGCGCATGAACAACGGATCAGAACAATCGAATCATCTGGGATAACAGAAGAGTAGAATGGTGAACAACCACGAGCATAAAACACAACCCTCTCTCCAGCCCCCTCGACTAACAAGGCAAATAATGATAATGCCCCCAACGCTTAGTGCGACTCAAGGATGAGGGAATGGGCACACATTACCTCGTGGGTTTACTTGCTTCAGAAGCAAGAATATGGGTCCTACAGACTGCAGACTTGCAAGCTTGCTCAGTCAAGCCATCATACTGCCATGCTTTGCTCTGCCCAAAGCATTAACTGTCTCAACCAACTTCTGGAAGAAATTGATGATTGAGGACAGAGGAGAAAAAGGTAGTTGAATATTCATGGGTTTTCCCATTGACATTTGGTCACACCCTATTGGCTCAGGGGTTTGACTAACTCCCCTCCCTATCCCTTGTGGAATCATGCCCCCATCTCTTTAACGTTTGCAGTCCCATAGTTGGTTGTGGTATTATATTAATTTTGTACATTTGCATGCTATAGCAAGATATATATCTATATTGTGCTTGACTTAGCACCAAAACCATAGGTATCAACCTTGATCACCTATCCACAAAACATCAATCAATGGAAGGGCCTTTGCCTTGAGCTCCTCGCCATGATTTTCATATAATATTTACATCATGTACAATTAAATACCATGGGGTCAAAACTGGGGTATTACAAAACTCTTTATTATGGTGATAAATGTGGGGTGGATTCTGCTCAATCCCAAATGGAATCAAGGAATTGAACTAGCTTGGGGTTTTGGCATTGCATCTAATGGTGAAGCAAAATCAATAGTTTTCCTCAAAGGAGTTATGGTACTCATGAAGCATGGCATTCAAGAGGTTGCAATCACAGAGGATTCATACACCATCACAAGATCGCTAAGGAATAATAAAAACCTCCAAAAAAATCCATGACTAGCTAGAATGATCCAAAGGGTCATCTTCCTTACTGAGAAACTGCATACCAACTACAACAGCTCAACTTCAAAGGAAAATAGCATGGAAAATAAGGGGATTATTTGAGATAAGGAGAGTTTGTTTTAAAGGATGCAAGGGGAATTAAGCACCCCATGATTGTAATGCCCCGTATTTTGATTAAATGACTAAACAACATTAAGAACTATCTTATATTTCTTTGCTTGTTATCTATTGGCCTTAGCTTGGTTGAGAAAACTATATGTGTGGAGTTATGAACCTACCTATATGAGACAATTATGTTTTGAGTTATCATTTATCTTATTAATGATGAAATTCATGTGATTGACTCTAGTATGCAAACTTAAATTGAATGATAGGGTACATAGATACCAATGCATGTTATGATTAAGCGAATAAATGGATGCAATGCACATGATAGATAGATTAGCTTGTTTATATTGATTGATAGTTGATAAATTGGTAATTAATTGGAAACAATGAAAGGTTGTGCATGAGCTTATGTTTGGATGAGACTATCCCACATGTTAGAGAGGTTAAGTGATATCCTAATACCATATGTAATTCCCCATATTTTGATTAGACAACAATAATCACATGCAAGACAATGTATCCACACATGCAAGACAATAATTTAGTATTCACAACACTATGCAATCTTATTAGCTCGGTTACAATACATCAATACTAATCAAACATCATACTTAGGTTTACCTTAATGAATTTAATAATAATTTACAAGTGAAAGGAACTGTAGTACAAACTAAAGTGGCATTTAAATCCCAAACCATATCCTTACCAATCTAAATCATCTTTCCTTCCTAACCTATTTCCAACTTCCACTTCCTATCCATTCCTCTGTTGGAATATCCTAGAGCGTAAACTAAATTGACCTAACCTCAGATATAACCCATAAGTGGAAGTGTCAACAAAATTGACCTAATTTCCCCAACAAGAATTTGGCAGTCAACATCACACAACTTGGGGAGCATGGATTAACATGCCCTCCCATGATTCTAGGTTTTAGAGGATAAACGATGGGAAATAACTCCACCCCTCCTAAGTGAAATGTGGTCGATGCCCTATTAGTAATCACATTGTGCTGCTATTATTTTTCTTAGAGGTGTGTCATCAAATGACCAATTTTGGTAACTAGGTTTCCTACATTATCCCACATATCATAGTAATGTATTGAACCAATAAATAATCCACAAATTAATGCCTCGTAGCTTAACCTTTCTTTGTTAATGTCTATGACAGCAGGATAATTTTAGTATCATGAATGGAACTACCAAATTATAGTAGTTCCATTTGATTTGGCCAATGCACTAGCAGTATTCTTGAGACTCGTGAATGGAGTATTCTGTAAGTACTTGGATCACTTTGTTCAAGTAGTCTTAGATGATATTCTCATGTATTTGATTGATGGGAAGGAACATGATGAGAACTTTTAGTTAGTGTTATCATGTTAAGGAGAATGCAAGTTGTATGGTAAGTTGTCTAAGTTTTCTTCCTTCGATAAGAAATTCACTATCTTGGGAAAATCATTCCAGGAGAAGGGATTTCAGTGTACCTTGAAAAGGTGAAGGACATCATGGAGTGGCTACTGCCAAAGAATTCCCATGAGGTACAAAGATTTCTGAGCTTAGTCGGGTACTACAAAAGACTTATGGGAGGATTCTCAAAGATTGGGAAACCCATCACTACTTTCCAATGCAAGGGAATTAAGTATGAGTGGAACGAGGAATATGACATTGCATTCGCTGAGCTTAAGGGAAGACTCTAGTCCTATGAATGCCCAATATTGCAATACCCCAAATTTGACCCCATGGTATTAAGATTGTACATGATGTATGTATTGTGATGAATCATTGCAAGGAGCTCAAGGCCAAGGCCCTGCCATTGAATGATGTTTTGTGGATAGGTGATCAAGGTTGATACTTATGGTTCTGGTGCTAATTCAAGCACGGAGAATTTTGAATATTATGTAAATATATAATTAATAAAATACCACAACTAGTTATGGGACTGGAACGTGAAAGAGATGGGGGCATGATTCCACAAGGGATAGGGTGGGGAGTTAGTCAAACCCCTGAGCCTTAAGGTGAGAGAAAAATTTCAATGGGAGAACCCTTGAACCCTCGACTACCTTTTTGTCTTATGTCCTCAATCATCAATTTCTTCCATAAGTTGGTTGAGGCAGTTAATGCCTTGGGTAGAGCAAGGCATGGCAGTCCGATTGCTTGTCTGAACAAGCCTGCAAGTCTACAGTATGGGAAGCTGCATTCTTGCTTCTACAGCAAGTATGCACGTAGATGTGTGCCAATTCGTCCTTTCTCTCAGTCGCGAGAAGGTTTTGTTGTTGTTCCCTGTTGTTAGAGGACACCATTTTTATGATTCACCATTCGATAATTCTTATCAGTTCATTCATGTGCATTGTTGGTGGTTCACGACCCTGAGTCACGAAAGAGTGGTTCAGTTGTTTTTTTTGCCGAGTGAATGGGCAGTGGAGATATCTCGATTTTATGAGAGTGTGATCCTCCGTGGTTTCCCAAGTGTTGTTGGTCAGTGGTTCATTGTTTAGAACAGTTTGTCTTACTCTCCTAAGTGGCGGAAGGTGTTTTCCACGGTGGTCTCATTTTTTACAAAGTGAGTGGAGCCTGTTTTGGTTATGTTTACATTGTGGACTGTTGTGATGTGCATCCTTGTTTTGGTCTGAAATAGTTAGGAGTGGAAGAGGCACATAATTGGCCAATAAAACTAGTGAAGAGAGGAACCTCACAAACATATCAAGAGGGGCTGGCAGATCCTTTATGCACACCCGTAAGAGCACTATAAGGGAAGGTATGTCCTAAGGAAATTGTGTAGTAGTGAAGGGAATGATTCCTTGTGTTGGATGTGTAGGTATTGTGGGATGCTAAGCTAGATATATATGGTGCAGGTGTCCATAGCTCTGTGGTTGAGCTCACTATCTTAGAAATTCTACCTTTTTATTGCCTTAGTAGCCTGAGAAACCTAATTGTTAGCTAGTTTGGCTGAGTCTTGGTGTGCATTTGACCTGTGAGTGAGCCATTGCCTTAGTAGTCTAAGAAACCCAACTGTAGGTTGATTTGACTATGTTTTGATGTGTTTTGTCTACATGTGAGTCTGTTATTCCCCAGTTCCTTATGGAAATTATTCCCAGCTCAGGGGTGGTAGTGTTTAGAGAGATCAATGAACACACTGGCCTATGGTTGGGTGGAACGTTGCAGCGACATAGCTAGTTGCAGGACAACTTAATCATCAAGATAAGAATCTCTGCTATGTTTTTTTATGCTATGTATTTGCTTATGAGTTATTATGATCATGTTGAATGCTTATTGAAGGTTAAGTATACCTTTACTTCTATTATGTTTTCCTGCATTTTACTTCTGTATATGCCTCATGTTTTTGTAATGCATTTTCCTAAGTTCATGGAGGCTAGAATCTTGTTACAAAGTCAGAAGGCACCTAATGTAGTGTTTTTGCCCCTTGGAATCTGCCTAAGGGAGGCATAAGGCGGAAACCGAAAAGGGGAAAGTTGAACAGGGCAGAATTGTTGTGTTTCCGCACCTTGGGATCCGCCTGCGGAAGGTGGAAGGCAGAAGGAGGAAAGGGCGGTTGAAAAAAAGGAAGAAAGTGTGTTTTCTGATTTTCAAAATCCTAGGTCGAAAAGCGGAAGCTGAAAGTGCACAAAAGGTTAAGGTCAAAACTTGTTTTCTTGATTTCTGAGTTCCGCAGTGAAAAGTGGAAGTTGGAAGGCAGAAAGTGGATAAAGGATTCCGGTGTTTGCTATGTTTCTGATTTCTGAGTTCCAAGGTCAAAAGGGCGGAAGTAGAAGTGCAGAAGGTAGAAGAGTCGTCAAGTATTTTCGCCGAACTTTATGTTTCCGAGTTCTGAGGTTGGAAAGGAGGAAAGCGGAAGTGCGTAAAGCGGAAATTGGAAGTGTGGAAGGTGGAAGGTGGAACCATGGTTGAAGGACTTCGTCGAACGTTATGTTTCTAATTCCTGATTTCTGAGGTAGGAAAGGTGGAAGATGGAAGTGCAGAAGGTGGAAGGCGGAAGGCAGAAAAGTGGTTAAATGTTGTCATCACACATTGTGTTTTCGATTCCCGATTTCCGAGGTAGGAAAGGCGAAAAGCTAAAGAGCGGAAGGTAGAAGCCAAAAGAGTGGTTAAATGTTCCCGTCGCACATTATGTTTTTTATTTCCGATTTTTTAGCTTGGAAGGGCAAAAAGTGGAAGTGCGAAAGGCGGAAGGGTGGTTAAATGTTCTCGTCGCACATTATGTTTTTTATTCCCGATTTTCGAGGCCGAAAAGGAGGAAAGCGGAAGTGCAGAAGGCAGAAGGTGAAAGAGTGGTTCAATGTTCCCATCGCACATTTGTCTCTGATTTTTGATTTCCAAGGTCAAAAAGGTGGAAAGCGGAAGTGCAAAATGGACAGTTTCAGTGCGGAAAAGGTGTTTCTGGTCGTAGAAGGGATCTGTCAAGGGAGGAACAACTGTTGCAATGGTTTCTGAGCCCGAGAATGAGTGTTGAAGGGTGTGTTAACGTACATGCCCTATGTTTCGAAAGGAGAACAAGGGTTCTTGAAGCAGAATTTTAATTTAGCCGCATTACGGGGTATGGGGACGTTACAGATTGGCATGAGAGCTAATGGTTACAACATTGGGCCTGGATGGGCCAGGTGACAGTAAGTAAATGGTTTTAATTCTGAAATTCCTATGGAGCTAACAAATGATGTCGTTCACACATTTTGTAGAGTCATAGTGCAGATTGAAAAAAGTGGGTTTTTGGCTCGGCCATGAGAACCTACGACAGGTATAATGCTCAGAATCCCTATGAGCACAAGGAAGATGTTATGGGATAAAATGTCCAAGTTAGAAACGATGAGACAATTTCTAATGGGAGAATATTTCAAGATACTTCCCCAGATATTGCAACCACCATGAGAAGCCTGATTAAACCTCAGGAAGAGAAGAATCAGTTGAATACAGCCATGTTGCATAGTTTAACAGACATCCAAAGGTGGATGAGCTCTGGTCATCATACTGTAAAACCAGAAGGTAGTAAAAGAAGTGCCAGAAGAAGAAAGAGATATTCTAGTGGATCATCCGACTCTGAAGGATCCACTAGGGGTTTGAACTCTTCATCTCATAGAGAAAAGAGAAAGAAGCGCTGCAGAAACAACTCATGGGATGAGTTCAAGAAGGCAAGGCATCCTACCTTTAATGGTGAGATAAAGACTGGTCAAGAAGATGAATCTTGGATTCTTGGGATGAAGAAATATTTCCAAGTCCAAGACTACTTAGGAAATATGAAGGCTAGGGTAGCCATCTTCAATCTGAGTGGAAGAGCATCCATATGGTGGGAACACCTCAGATAGGTAAAGAAGATCAATGACAGAAAGATCGTGTGGAAACAGTTCAAGAAGCATTTCAAGCAGAAGTACCTCTCTGGTAGGTACTATGATGACAAGATCAAAGAATTCCATGAGCTAAAATTGGGATGTCATACCATGGAAGAGTATGCAAACAAAGTCTTGTAACTTTTGAGGTATGTCAGATACATCAAAGATGGTAAAGTGAAAATCCAGCATTTTTTGAGTGGGCTACCTCAAGCATACAGAGACAGAATTGAATTTTATGAACTTGTAAATCTAGAAGAAGCAATAAGGAAAGCTAAGTATTGTTATGAGCAGAGCAAAGGAAAACATGATATCCATAAGGCATGGAAGGACAAAAAGAAGGAGAAGTCTGACCGAAGGAAGAAAGGTTTCAAACCTTCTCACTTCATAAATCAGCAGAGGCAGCCATCACAAGCTGTGAATCAACCAACTAGAGTGATGGGAGACAGGCCAAGAGATCCAAAATAGATCAGAGAACTGCTCTAATGTTGGAAATGTGGAGGACCCCACATGCGCAAGAATTGTCCACTTGAGAATGGGTATGTGAGGCCTACTCACAACATTCAAGAAGCAGAAAGTGTGGGTTAGGTAGCAAGGACTATCCCTAGGATTTATGCAGCATCGGAAGACCTCTAGGCAGATCATCAGTCAACTGTGGTTGAAGTTGCAGGTAAGATTGTTGAGCAATTTGTTTATATTTTGATTAACCCTGGTTCTACTCCCAATTATATTACTCTTAGAGTTGTTGAGATTTGTGATTTTAAGAAGTTAAAGCATAGCAAATCATGGTTAGTTCAGATAGCCACTAGGACTAAGAGAAAGGTTAGTGAAGTGGTAAAAAAATGTCCATTGGTTATGGATGGATTGGTCACTTATGTAGATATGAACGTTCTACTACTTGGTTCCTATGATATTATCATTGGAATGGACTGGTTAGAAATGCATAGAGTTAAGCTTGGCTGTTATAATAAGACTTTTGAGTGCATAGATGAAGAAGGCAACTTAAGGGTTGTAAGAGGCATTCCAAAGGTGATCTCTATTAGGCAGATTTCAGCAATGCAGCCGAAAAAATTCTGTAGGAAAGGTTTTCAGTTGTATGCATCCCATGTGTTGGAGGCAACAGAGAATGAAACTCCTGGGTTGGAGGACTTTCATGTATTGCAGGAATTCATGGATGTTTTTCCTGAAGAAATTCCAAGACTTCCTCCAAAGAGGGACATTGATTTCACAATTGAACTTCTGCCAGGAGCGGCACTAGTGTCCAAGACACCCTACAGGATGAGCACACAAGAAATGCTAGATATGAAGATGCATCTCCAAGAGTTGTTGGAGAATAAGTATATCAGGCCAAGTGTGTCCCCTTGGGGAGCACCACTGTTGCTTGTGAAAAAGAAAGATGGTACACTCAGGTTGTGTATTGATTACAAACAGTTGAACAAAGTCACTGTGAATAACAAATAGCCTTTACCTCGAATTGATGACCTCTTTGATCAAATGAGAGGAGCAAAGGTATTTTCCAAGATTGACTTGAGGTCTAGTTACCATCAGGTAAGAATCAAGGATGAAGATATTCATAATACAGGCTTCAGAACAAGGTATGGACACTATGAGTTTGTAGTTGTACCATTTGGTCTCACAAATGCACTAGCTACATTTATGTGTCTCATGAATAGTGTCTTCAACAAGTATTTGGACAAGTTTATTCTTGTTTTCCTTGATGGCATTCTTCTTTATTCTAAGAATGAGGAAGAACATGAAGAACATCTGAGATTGACTTTGAAATTGCTAAGGGAGCATAAGTTGTATTCAAAGTTGAGCAAATGTGACTTCTATAAATATAAAATTCATTATTTAGGTCACATTATCTCAGATGAGGGCATATCTGTAGACCCTGAAAAGATAGAAGCCATTATGAATTAGAAAACCCTAAGAAATGTGACAGATGTGAGATCTTTTATGGGACTTGTAGGATACTATAGGAGATTCATTGAAGGATTCCCCAAGGTTGCACATTCCATCACTTCCTTGCAAAAGAAGTGGATAAAGTTTGAATGGAGACCAAGATGTGAGGAGAGATTCCAGCAGTTGAAGCATCTTCTTACAAGTGCACCAATTTTGAACATTGTAGACCCAGAAAAAAAATTTGTGGTGTGTACTGATGCATGTGGTCAAGGAATTGGAGGAGTTCTTATGCAAGGAAACCATGTGGTATGCTATGAGTCCATAAAGTTGAAGGATCATGAGAAGAACTATGCCACTCATGATTTAGAACTTGCAGCCATAGTACATGCTCTCAAGATGCGGATTGCTTAATGGGCAGAAAATTTGAGTTAAGGACAAACCATTGTGGTCTAAAATATTTGTTTGATCAGCCTACTCTAAATGCTATGGAAGCTAGATGGATTGAGTTTTTATGTGAGTTTGATTTTGAGATCAAACACATAAAAGGAAAAGAAAATAAAGTGGTTGATGCACTCAGCAGGAAGGTGCATGAAATGCATGTGGCATCTCTTAGTATTTTCCAATCAGATTTGAGACAACAGAATGTTAATCATACTGTTGAGGATGAATTAATGTATGTGCAGGTAAACTAAAAATTGCAGCAGCAAAGTCTTGAGAAGAGGTACGAGGGATATAAATTGGAAGAAGATGGACTTCTTACTTATAAAAATAGAATTTATATTCCAAATGTAGCAGACTTGAGGAGATTTGTTATGGATGAGATCCATTGAGCTCCCTATTATGGTCACCCAGGATATCAGAAGACAATTGCTACAGCGAGAAAGCAGTATTTTTGGCCAGGAATGAAGAAGGGCATTGCTGAGTATATTTCAAAGTGCATGAAATGTCAGCAAGTGAAGGTTGAGCATCAACACCCAGCAGTTTTGTTGCAGCCTTTGCCAGTTCCAGAATGGAAATGGGAAGTTATTTCCATGGATTTTATAACAGGATTGCCGATGACTTGGAGACAACATGATTCCATCATGGTTGTGGTGGACATATTGACAAAAGCAACGCATTTTATAACGGTCAAGTCCACTTATAAGACTGATGCCATTGCAAAAATATTCATGAAGTAGATTTTCATATTGCATGGATTGCCTAAGGCAATAGTCTCTGACATGGATCCTAAGTTCACTTCCAATTTTTGGAAGGGTCTGTTTGTAGATTTGGGTACCAAGTTGAACTTCAGCACTGCCTACCATCCTCAAACTGATGGACAAAGAGAGAGAGTGAATCAAGTGTTGGAAGACGTGCTGCCCATGTATGTGATGGACAAACCAACCTAGTGGGAATATTATTTACACTTGGTAGAAGTTTCCTATAATAAAGGACATCAAGCATCATTAGGAATTAGTCCTTATGAAGCCTTGTATGGAAGAAGGTGTAGGACACTAGTGACATGGGATAATCATGTAAACATGATTGTTATTGTTCCAGAGTTACTCAGGGGAATGGCGTAGGAGGTTGCAAATATCATGCAGAATCTGAAAGCAGCCCAGGACAGACAGAAAAGCTATGTAGATAAGCATAGAGTGCACAGAGACTTTAGTGTTGGGGATCATATTTAACTAAAAGTGAGGGCAAGGAAGAGTTCCTTGAAGCTTGGAAGTTGTGCCAAGATGTCACCTAGATACTGTGGGCCGTTTGAAGTGCTTGAAAGAATAGGGCCCATTGTATATAGACTTGGATTGTCTGCTAGCACTAAAGCTCATAATTTTTTCATGCTTCTTTGCTTAAGAAATATGTACATGCTCCTAACGATGTGGTAAATTGGGATGTGATTCAGATGGAACACGAGGGAGAGTTCCAAGTCGAGCCATTGTGCATCCTCAATAGGAAGGTCACAGTGCTTCGAAATCGAATCGTTGGACAGGTGAAGGTGCAGTGGGATCACTGTAGACACTGAGAGGGGGGGGGTGAATCAGTGTAAAGCAATTTTTACAACTTTTCTTGACCTGTCACACTTAACTACTAATTCATCATTTCATTATTCTACCAATCTCATAAACATTTCATAAACTTCATCATTCACATATCATATCATTTAACTCATAAAGAACCATAACACAGAAGAACACCACACCATATAAATTTGTAATATTTTTATATTAGTTTGGTTCGGCTACAACCGTTAGGCAAAATCAGCACCTACTGATACATAGAGCACCTACTCTGCATCCAGGACCCTGCCTGGTTTTCTTAGACCCTGCTAAGAAGGGTTTGAGGTATCCTAACCTCAAAAGCAAGACAAGCTTGCTTTTACAATACAGTACACTTGTGTTACCATCAACGCTGCTCATCACATCAACTCTGCTCATGAATCTATGGTCAATCTCTACTCATTATCAACACTGCTGCTAGACAACCTCTGCTGATCAATTTGCTCTCATCATCTGCTCTGCTGCTCAAAGATCATAAAAGATCTGCCCATCATCTAGTCTTACTCTCATGCTGATTCAAGAGATGTCCAGCTAATGTCACTGATACTGGTTCAGTAAAACAGCAGTAACCTCTTACCTCAATCCTCTTGAAGACCAACTCAAACTTACCTTGCATTACCTTTCCACCTAAATATGAAATGTTTGTCATAGAACTGTAGCTCTACTACTCTGCTGTTCACACAGGAAATTTCCCATCAAAAACCTCTGTCATTCAGCACATATTGACTTCTCTGTGAATTTTCACTGTCCTCATCATGCATATTTAGCTCATCCTGCTTTTCATAACAGTCTGTTGGTCAACTATTCAAGGTTCATGTGAGGCACAAGGGTCTGCCCATAACACAGTTAACTCAGTCAACAAAAAGGTCTTCACAAATCAGACTGTCAAACAACTTGTCATCAATTTGTCTTCATGATGATGGATGTCATACTGCTGTAGGTTTCTATCATCTTGTCACTTCATCAAATACAAGTTAGAGCTGCCATCTTTATCAAGTTGGGGCTGTCAAACATCAGTCTTCTTTCATCAAAATCATGGAGTGTTCATTATCATGCATCATCATAGTTTGCAGGCAGCTCACACACTTGACCGTACAACACTATCATGCCATTACCTGTGTATCTCACTCTTCAAGCTTGAGCTGTGACTCAAGACTGTTCAAAACCCTCAAACAGACCGTTTATTCAAACTTGTCAATGCATTGGAACTAGGGCATTATCCAAGCCTTGTCATCATCATTATTATACACATACCACTTGTTCACACGCCATTGTACTGGACATCACTACTGATATACATCATAGTATATAACATCACTTTTCTGATCTGAACACTGTTCATAGTTCACCTGTGCAAAAGGACTGTTCATACCCTTTGCTTACTATCACACTTTATTCTTTCCACATTATAAGCAACATACTTCACTGTGCAAACGTTTCTAAGGTGTACATACTTCACTGTGCAAATATTTCTAAAGCATCATATATTTCTAGCATCTTAATGTATAAACTTCTTAGGGCACACATACATACCTTCACCTTTCACTTACCTTGGTTGTCCATTCAATGGATCTGGGCTGTGTACTGAATTATATCAGTGTATGCTCAGCATATCACTCAAGAGTCAAAACATATCACAGCATATCAATCTCTTAATGCCACTGTCATTGTCATCAGCCTCACAAATTCAATCATCTCTGCATCTTCTTAATGTATGTGTAACTTGTCATTGGACACTTCACTACTGTAAGTATATCATCACTTCCTTCTTCACCACTTCGTTGTATACACACCACTGTGTATAGTTCATAAGAGCATCTTTTCATTACTGTATCCTTCACTGTGTATTACTATATATCATGCCTAAGTACATTCGCAAATACCACTGTACATTCACTCATACATTATCATACATACCTTGTACATCATCATCATCATCAAATCTTCATCATAGGAGAGCCTCATATGCTGGTATGTTCATCATCATAGGATGGATCTTCATACCCTATCATACTTCATTATTATAGAGTGTACATCAACATCCAAAATACATCATCAAAGTGTATAGATCACAACACTGTACTGTACTACTGCTCACTGTTCATCATCCCTCATCATGTCATTTATCATCATATAATGTACATCAACATGTCATTATAGTGTGTAGCAAAATATACATCAACAACATCATCAAGTGTCAATACATGTCAAAACTTGTGTATGTCTACTGTAGATGGACTGTTTAGCCCCAAAGAAACCACTGTGGAAAGCTCAGTTTACTCATCAAAAGAAGGCAGCAATAATTATCACTTACATCACCAAAACTTGGACTGTTTAGGCATCCCAAAACTCAGATTGAAGACTATGTATGACTTCAAGAAATTCGGGAATGTTTCAAGCATATTTATGGTAAAATATATGGACAAGTAACAGCCTGTAATATACGCCCGAAAAATCTCAGTCCAAGTTAACTCAACCTCTTTAAAAATCAGACTTTAAAAACTTTACTGCTGCTGCAAAAATTGGTGGACACATCATGCTTGAACTTATGAGTATAGGACTGTTTATGAGCTTCTAACGAGGACTGGTATGCTGAGATAAAAGCTCTTCATCATGTCATCATGTACATTTGAACTGTCATCACTTTACACATTTCTAGGGCTGTCCTCTTCACCAGGTTAGGGTTCAAACTTCAACTGTTCACTCATAAGGACTCTCAAGATCAGCTTTAAGAATGAACTTCTTTACACTATCGTCCCGTCATGATCCAGCATCTCACAGCTGTCATATTTATGCATGGACTGTATGTCTATACTGTGAAGAGTCTCCAAAAATTTTGTAATGCACTGCTACAAAAAAAAAAATTCAGACTGGTGCTATTGCTGCCTCATCCGAGCCTCAGTCAACCAAGAAGAAGAAAAAATGTTGTCCACTGTAGCTGCCTGCTACAGTACCCGAAAATTTTAACCTCACTACTGCCAAAAATTTCCTCAGTCTGCCGTGCCTGCCTCAGTCATTAAACACCCGAAATTTCAGAGCTCCATCAAAAATTTCCACATCAAAAATGAGGATTTGATGGGGTATAAATACTAAATTTTCACCCATATTTTGCTGAGCCGACATATAATATATTTTAATTTTTAATGGGGCCGACATACAAAAAATATTTTATTTTTTAATAAAACTTTGACTGAGCCGACTTTGTGTTTGACTGAGCCGACTTAAAAAATATTTTATTTCTGGGCCAACATAAAAAATATTTTTGATTTCTGGGCCGACATTCTATTTCTGGGCCGACATACTAAAAAATATTCTTCAGTTAATGTCCATTTGTCCACAACTTGAGCAGCCATTTTACAATTTCAGGCAGCAAATATCTTCCATGAATGAAGGAGATTACAACACACAGCTTGATCCTGATAGGGCTTTTACATCACCCCTAAAAGAGTGGCCACTGCAAGTCCTTGTTGGCATCAATGACAATTTCATCAACAATCACTAGGGTCCTGAAGAGGCTATGTGGGAGCTATAGGATGCCATGCGAGTGGCACATCCAATTTTTTTCAATTTTGTAAAGCACTAAGGACAATGCTATTATAAGGTGGGGGGGGGGGAATGTAATACCCTAGTTTTGACCCCATTGTATAAGATGTATGTATTGTGATGAATCATCACAAGGATCTCAAGTCCAATGCCCTACCATTGATTGATGTTTTTGTTGGAGTCGTTTACCCAACATATACACCTATTTGGTCAATTTTGGCCTCATTACACACTATCCTAAGTTAATTGACTCGAATTGAAATTAGATGAGCACACCATGACATCACCATCAACACACCCGCGTCTTCCTTCAATCAGGGAGGCCAACTAAGCCTTCTCCTTCAATCAAGGAGGCTAACTAGGCTTCCTCCTCCAATCAGGGAGAAATTATGGGGTGATCTGGGTGTCATAAGTGCACCAAATAGCTAACTGATCGTTGTTTCACCTAACAATCAGTTAAGTTGAGTTGTAAAGGTGCCTCCCTCATGTCATTGTCTATTTTGGGATGATTTGGGTGAACTAGAGTGAGTTCATGCACCTCCAACAACTTCTGATGACCAGTATCAGTGCAGTTCACTTCATCGGAGTTGACTTGAGTTAATGATGCGCTACCACCTACTGATTGACATGTAGTGACATGTAGTTGAGTTACATTCAGTTAGAGTCAATCATGGCTTGATTAGTGGTTCACTAAGTGTGTCTAGTGTTGCTAACATTCAGTTAAGCTACACCCATCCATTCAATTCAAATGACCTCTAGCTAATTCAAATTGTCTTGGCATTCATGCATTCTACATGACATTGTATTATTGATTTTCATTCCATTATTGAATATACAGAACTGCAACCTCTTATTGCAGTATCATTATGTCATTTCATGTCTAAATTGTCTTGAATCTCTCGTAAGTCTGTTCTTTGTCTCAAGATTGCTGTGACAGAATTAATATGGTATCAGAGCCACGGCGGGACGAAGCTCTTTCTTCAGAAAAAACATGATTTTTTACGAATCTAGCATGCAAAATTGAGCAAAAGCTAAAATTCCAACACTGCACCAGATTCTAAAGGTTTACCATTTAATACCCCAAGTAAAGGAATTGTTGATCAAGCTTGCTTGATCAACTATGTTGGGTGTGATGAAAACCTGAAATGCGCAGGTTGTTCGACCTGACGGTGAATTTTTATGTTGATTACAGGTTCTTCACTACATTCGGTACAACAACTTCATGGCTTCTTCTCTAGATCCTCTTACCTTTTTCAGTTACCACCAATGGAAGCAGGATATGGAGATTCAGCTCCGTTCCAAAGGGCTCTACAAAGTCACAATGAACACAGAAACATAGCCAAATGTTGTTGCTGAGAAGATAAAATACTAGAATTAGTTGGATGAAGCTTATGGTTTCTTGTGTTTGTCTATCTCCAAAGATCTTATTTTCCACATCTCGGGATTGAAGACTCCGAAGGAGATTTTGGATCATCTCACTTCCTTGTTTGATAAATAAGATGATCTACGGATTTATCAGCTTGAGAACGAGATGATTTCCCTGAATCTAGTAAACCTCAAAACTATGAATGATTTTTTCACAAAATTCAAGCACTTGGTGTTCCAGTTAAAGTAGTGCAAGCTTGAGAAGGATGATGATCAGCTCATCCTAGCTATCCTCTCAAAACTTGGCCTAGATTATTCAGTCTTTGTTTCTACATTCCATACAGGGACGCTAACAACCCCAAATTGGAAAATTCCTTCACTGGATGCCTTCATCAAGACCCTTAAAAATGAGTATGACAAGCTTGTACAGATGGGGATCCTCAAATCCTCAAAAGATCAAGCTTTGTTTGCTTAGGGGCCAAAAGATTTGAAGGGTAAAGGCAAGCAGAAGAATCAAAAGACTAAATTTGATGCTCCAAATCCTAAAGAAAAGAACCAGCAGCAAGAAGAGTCTTCCAGCTCAAAGAAACACAAGAACAAAGTAAACCAAGGCAAAGAGAAAGTCAAGTGTTCCTATTGCGGGAAGGGATTCCACCCTAAACATGCCTGCATGAAGAAGAATCTTGATGAGATGAATTCTCTCCTCGAGAGAAACAATATCAATCTTCCAGAGAGTGTTCGGAAGAGAGATAATCAAGATCGAGATACCCAACAAGAAAGAGGACATGCTCTCATGGCAAGCACCTCAAAGCCCAAAGCTCTGTGCATAGACTCTAGAGCTTCGAATCACATGATGGAAAGCAAAGATTCCTTCTCATCCCTGGACACCGACAAAAGCATTCCTGTTGAATTATTGTAACTTTGAAGTGTATTTACTTATTATCCCCTATGTTCCTATCGGGAGAATCATTTGTATTTCATTATACTGCGATGTTCCTATCGGGAGGATTACTAAGACTCATGACGAAATTCCCTTTGTTGTAAGTCAAGTCATTAGCACCCTAGCTAATATAATTTTAAGTTGTTTGTGTCCTCCTAGAGAAGTCGTCCCAGTCAATTTTAGTGGGGTCGACTTGTTGGAGTGAATTGTCAAGTGAATGGAAGAATATAAATAGAAGTGAGGCTCTCCTCATTTCTACACACTCACACTCACTTGTGTAGCGCATAAGAGAGAGAGATAGTTGTAGATGCAAGGAGGAGAAAGATCAGTCTAGGGTTTTACCTTTTATCTTTTCATCATCTATATTAAGGAAGCTTTTGCCGAGTTTTTCCCATTAGGGTTTTCCTAGGGTAAATCTGTGTTGATCTTGTGATACTGTTTCTTTCAGTGATCATGTCTATATGCTTTTGGTTATGAAATTGAAATTGAATACTGATAATCTAGCTTAGCATATGGAATCTTAACATGGTATCAGAGCTACCCTGAATAGGACAACTTTCACAAGGTGAAAAAGCCCTCTCTCTCTCCCCAACAAGAAATTAGGGTTTCGGGAAAATTTTGAGTTTTGAAGAACTGATTGCATGGAAAGTTGCGTCCTCATAGATCGCATCTTCTGAGCCTAGGATCGAAGTTTTTGGAGGAGCAAATCTCTCGAAAAGTCAAACCCTAGTTTGACACTGCACCAGAAAACTATTGAAATCCAGTGAGCTAGAAAACTGTTAAAAGCTGCAGTGCTGAATATCGCAAGTCATATTTGAAAGGTGAAGACTTGAGATCTCCAGAAACCAAGCACACCAGTCAACTCGCCTCAGTCAAGCGCACCTCCTGGTAAGTTCAGTTTCTCATTCCTCAGAATTTCATTTTTTAGTGACCTCTTGACAAAATGGCCCCAAGCACCAAGCTTGAGGACAAGCTAGAAGGAATAGAGAATTACATAGCATGGAAATACAAAATTGGTCTCATTCTCAAGGAGAATGATCTTGAGAAATATATCAAGGACGAAGCTGCATAACCTGGAGAGGCTGGAGCTAAGGAGAAGCACAGAAAGGATATGATTAGGACACAAAGGATTATTGTTGATTCCATCAAGGATCACTTGATCTCTCACGTGTCATCCAAGAAGAATCCGAAAGAAATGTATGATGCCCTATCCAGAATGTATGAAGGAAGAAACATCAACACAAAGATAAATCTCAAAGCTCAATTGAAGAGCACCAAGATGAGTCATGGAGAATCCGTCCATGACTACTTCACAAGGGTCTCCTAGTTCAAGGAACAACTAGAAGCCATTGGAGACAAACTTGATGAAGATGAAATGGTTATGACTGCTCTCAATGGTCTCACTAGAGCCTGGGAGTCATTCATCCAGACGATGTGTATCAGGAAGAAAAGCATGAAGTTTGATGTTGTATGGCAAGATTGTATTCAAGAGGAGAATAGAGTGGCAAATAGAGAAGCTCTACTGAAGGAGGATGATCAAGCCCTAGCCACCCAAACAAAGAGAAGAAGAAGTCAACCCAACTTCAAGAAGGGAAACCAAAAGGAGTCTCAACCTCCTAGAAGGTTCCAGAAAACAAAAGAAAGTCTCTCCAATAAGGACTACTCCAGCTTTCAATGTTTTAATTGTGACAAGATATGACACATTGCTAGAAATTGTCCTTTGAAGAGACAAGAATACAAGAAGAGGAACAACAACAACAACAAAAGACATCATGCACATCTAGCTGAACATGAGAATGATGAAGAAGAAGAGGAAGGACCTCCAAGAAAGCAAGCAAGAGAAGTAGATGCAGAAGAGTATGTACTATTATCTTGATCTGAATTTCAGGGGGAATATGGTCTAAATTCTGATGTATGATTCATAAAAGCATTTAATGAGAGGCCACACACTCTCAGTCATCATAAAAGCATTAAACAGAGAGGCCACCCTCTCTCATCCATGGTGATTGACACATTGTATTCATGGGTCTCTTTTTAGTATGAAATGATGGGGACCATCATTTTCTAAGGGGGGGAGAATGATCTGAATTTTAGGGGGAATATGGTCTAAATTCAGATGTATGAGTCATAAAAGCATTTAATGAGAGGCCACATGCTCTTAGTCATCATAAAAGCATTAAACAGAGAGGCCACCCTCTCTCATCCATGGTAATTGATGACTCATGGTTTTGTTCCATGGTATGGCTTCAAGGCACATTGTACCTCTCTCATCCATGGTATTTCACAACCCATGGAATTGCCCCAAGGCACATTGTAATAATGTTATAAAAAGGCTCCATGCCTTCTCAATAAAGCATTCAAGGATTTTTCGGGATCCTACATTTATCTTACTCTATTGATTGGGTTTTTGGTTCTGAGCTCTTTTCTTGATATGGTTTGAGAGGTGAGGCTCAAAGAACCGTCTTTGAACCTCACCCCTCCAGGTGGCCTATATACTTTATGTTTCATTGTCTAAGATATTCATATCCTAGATCTCGTTGATGCGTCTTTCTCATAGTTGTCCATTATGCTATCTCTTCTCATCCTCTCTCAGCATCCAAGCCATCCGGGTCTCAGCCCCCAAGATCCGGATCAGTGGTATCCTATATACTAATCCGAATCTTGGCGGTTGAGACCTGGATGGCTTGGATGCTGAGAGAGGAGGAGAAGAGATAGCATAATGGATAGCTATGAGAAAGACATATTAGCGATATCTAGGATATGAATATCTTCGACAATGAAACATAAAGTATATAGGCCACCTGGAGGGGTGAGGCTCAAAGACGGTTCTTTGAGCCTCACCTCTCTAACCATATCAAGAAAAGAGCTCAGAACCAAAAACCCAATAATTCAGTAGAGTAAGATAAATGTAGGATCCCAAAAATCCTTGAATGCTTTATTGAGAAGACATGGAGCCTTTTTATAACATTATTACAATGTGCCTTGGGGCAATACCATGGGTTGTGAAATACCATGGATGAGAGAGGTACAATGTGCCTTGAAGCCATACCATGGAACAAAACCATGACTTGTTAATTACCATGGATGAAAGAGGGTGGCCTCTCTGTTTAATGCTTTTATGATGACTGAGAGCATGTGGCCTCTCATTAAATTCTTTTATGACTCATACATCCGAATTTAGACCATATTCTCCCTGAAATTCAGATCATTCTTCCCCCCTTAGAAATGATGGTCCCCATCATTTCATACTAAAAAGAGACCCATGATTACAATGTGTCATTTGCCAAAGAAGAGAAGGTTTTTCTGTGGTTAACCCATAACCGTGGGTTTTGTGTGGTTGACCCATAACCATAACTGTGGGTTTTGTGTGGTTGACCCCTAACCGTGGGTTTTGTGTGGTTGACCCATAACCATAACTGTGGGTTTTGTGTGGTTGACCCCTAACCATGATCGTGGGTTTTATGTGGTTGAACCATAACCATGGGTTTTGTGTGGTTAACCCATAACCATGATTACAATAGGATTTCATAGAAGTTAAAAAAATGGTCTTTGGTGAAGTTGATGTCTCGCTGCAAATCCATTCATATATTTTGATGCAGGTGATGAAATTGAATTCCGTTGAATACCCATTTGATATATTGAAGAGACCTTTCCATCCATATAACATTCTTTTTTTGCGGTGGCCCAAGGAGTGAGAAAATGGTTGTCGAATCTCAACGGGCGTGCGCGCACTGGTTTTCTAAACACGTGTTTCTTCAATCGATGATATCTCTCAAACCAAAGATCCAAATGAAAAACCGCGAACTACCCATTTTAGATAACAAAAATTTATTTCCAATGAGCTATGATAGAGCCTCTGATATGTTTTGTAGAGCCTGTGGTACTCATTTGAAGTTGTTGTATGTGAGGTCGCACTATGTATAGACATAGGTTGCTTCAAACAAACATATCTCACAAACCAGGAAGGTAAAGGATAAACTGAAAAATACCCATTTTAGATGACGAAAATGAGCAATGGAAGAGCCTTTGAAACTCTCTGTGCAAGTTTTTGTATCAGTTTGAAGTTTGTAGAGACGTGGTGATCTTCAGTTTGTATATTGCCAAGGGTTTGTACAGCAAAATCGGATGTTGTAGAGATCATGGAACTTACTCTTGAAACTTAGATATCCTGTATTTCCTGAGGACCAACTATGATGCTTACAGTTTATGGCCCAACAATGGACTTTGAGTGTGCCAAAAGGAGGCTGAAAATCTCTACAAATCTTTGAACCTAAACTATGCTCAAACCCTAATTCCCATGGAGAGCGTACCTGCTCTGATACCACTGATCCGGATCTTGGGGGCTGAGACCCGGATGGCTTAGATGCCGAGAGAGGAGGAGAAGAGATATAATAATGGACAGCTATGAGAAAGACACATCAGCAAGATCTAGGATATGAATATCTTAGACAATGAAACATAAAGTATATAGGCCACCTGGAGGGGTGAGGCTTAAAGACGGTTCTTTGAGCCTCACCTCTCAAACCATATCAAGAAAAGAGCTTAGAACCAAAAACCCAATAATTCAATAGAGTAAGATAAATGTAGGATCCATAAATTATATCAAGAAGAGAAAGCCTGCTTGGGCAACATAAATTATCCATCAATTATGACAGGTGATACAACAGAAACATAAATTATCCATAGATCATGATATGACAGAACCATATACCCTACAATGGAAATATCACAGAAGAGAAAGCCTGGTTGGGCAACATAAATTATACAAGAAGCATAAATATATGGATCTCCTGAAGGCTTCACAAGGATAAGCAAGAAGCCCAAGACATTTTCCAACTATGTAAGCTTTGATGTGTGATCTTGTAGATCAAGAACCTACAAACTATGAAGAATCCGTACAGAAGAAAGAATGGGTAGAAGCAATGACGAAAGAGTACCAATCTATAATGAAGAATGATATTTGGGATATAGTTCCCAAACCAGAAGGCAAGAGTGTAGTATCCTCCTAATGGATCTACAAAATAAAACATGCAGCTGACGGAAGTATAGAGAAGTACAAGGCAAGATTTGTGGCTAGAGGTTTCTCTTATAAAGAAGGATTTGATTATGAAGAAACATTTGCACCAGTAGCACGGTATACTTCGATTAGAGCTATCATGGAACTTGCATCCATGATGAAGTGGGACTTTCACTAGATGGATGTGAAGACAACCTTCCTGAATGGTGTGATTGAAGAAGAAGTATACTTAGAGCAGCCACAAGGATTTGAAGTTGAAGATAGACAGACTCATGTATGCAAGTTGAAGAAGGCCCTGTACAGTTTAAAGTAAGCTCCTAGAGCTTGGTATGTAAGGATAGATATTTTCTTGACGAGCTTGGACTTTACCAAGAGTAAAGTCAATCCCAACCTTTACTACAAGGTTATAGAAGATGAACCTGTCATACTATTACTGTATGTGGATGATCTATTTCTGACAGGGAATAAGAAACATATTGTGGAATGCAAGAAGAAGCTCGCTGAAGAATTTGAGATGAAAGACCTTGGGTTAATGCATTATTTCCTAGGTCTGGAGGTATGGCAAAACTCAGAAGGAATGTTTCTCAACCAAGGAAAGTATGCAGTGGAAATCTTGAAAATATTTGATATGTTGGAATGTGAAGACATGGCTACACCCATGGATACCAACCTGAAGTTGATGGCTAATGAAACATCAGAATTGGTGGATGTGACTCAAAACATACATATTATTGGGTCGTTGATGCATCTAACAAATACTAGACCAGACATTTGTTTTGTTGTGAACACCTTGAGTCAGTATCTAGTTCAACCTAGATGTGTTCACCTGATAGCTGCAAAACATGTGATGAGATATCTGAAAGGGACTATAGACTTAGGTCAATACTATGATGGAAACCATGATTACAGATTGTATGGCTATACAGATACAAATTGGGATGGAAGTGTCTCAGACAGAAGAAGCACATAAGGTGGATGTTATATTCTGGGGTCTGCTATGATTTCATGGTTTAGCAAGAAACAGTCCAGTGTTTCTCTTAGCACGACTGAAGCAAAATATATAGCAACTTGCTCTTCTAGTTGTGAAGCCATATGGCTTCAGAAGCTGATGTCAGGGTTATTCAACCTGGAGTTGGATACCATTGTGATTCTATGTGATAACCAGAGTTGTATAAAGATGACGGAGAACCCAACGTTCCACGATAAGTCGAAGCACATAGAAATCCAATATTTATGCATTCGATATCTGATGTAGAAGGGAGCCATAAATCTCCAGTATGTGAGTACCGATGAACAAGTTGTTGATGTGTTGACGAAGCCTCTGTCTCGAGTAAAGTTTGAATACCTTCGAGACAAGCTTGTTGTTTTTCAGAAAGACCTTCCTCGAAATGGGAGCAATGATGTTGCAGTGGGAGTGTATCATCCCTAGACATTTGTCCTAAAGTGATCTGTAGACTTATGTCTCAGAGAAATAAGAAGGATTGTATCATCCCTAAACATTGTTCTAAAGTGATCTGGTGACTTCGGTCCTTGAGAATGTGGTGGGATTGTATCATCCTTGAACTCTTGTTCAGAGAGAATCCAGTGACTTCGGTCCTCGAGAATGTGGTGGGATTGTATCATCCCTGAACCCTTGTTCAGAACGAATCCGGTGACTTCGATACTCGAGAATGTGGTGGGATTGTATCATCCCTGAACTCTTGTTCAAAACAGATCTGGTGACTTTGGTCCTCGAGAATGTGGTAGGATTGCATCATCCTTGGACTTAGTCCTAAAGTGATAGGGAGTGATTATCTCGTAATTGTATCTGGTAACTTCGGTTGCCAAGAATGTGGTAGGATTGCATCATCCTTGGACTTAGTCCTAAAGTGATAGGGAGTGATTATCTCATAATTGTATTAGGTAACTTCAGTTGTCGAGAATGTGGTATGATTGTATCATCCCTGGACCTAAGTCCAAAAGTGATCTGAATACATTCGTATTCATATTGCGGATTGCAGGTTGTTGCTGATGATGATGATGTTACTAATCGAAAGATCAGAGTATGATGATGATGATGATGTTACTGATCGAAAGATCAGAGTATGATGATGATGATGATGTTGCTCAAAGTATTGATGATGACGATGATGATGTTGCTAATCAAAAGATCAGAGTATGATGATGATGATGATGATGATGCTCAGATAATTACTGATGATGAAGATGATGATCGAAAGGTCAAAGTATTATTGATGATGATGTTGTTGATTGATGAAGACTAAAATGCTGAAGACACGCTGATGATGATGTTGTTGTCGCTGAAGATGAAGACGAAGACTATATGTCAAAGATGTTGAAAAAAATTCGTATGATTTATAGATGTATCACCCTGATGATGTTGAAGATGATCTCTCTCCTTCTCCTGATGTTGTTGTTGATGTTGTTGTAGAATACCCTTCTCGTTGAAGGGGAGTGTTGAATTATTGTAAGTGTATTTACTTATTATCCCCGATGTTCCTATCGGGAGAATCATTTGTATTTCATTATACCCCGATGTTTATATCGAGAGAATTACTAAGAGTCATGAGGAAATTCCCTCCGTTGTAAGCCGGGTCATTAGCACCCTAGTTAATATAATATTAAGTTGTTTGTGTCTTCCTAGAGAAGTCAGCCCAGTCAATTTTAGTGGGGCCGACTTGTTGGAGTGAATTATCAAGTGAACGGAAGAATATAAATATAAGTGAGGCTCTCCTCATTTCTACACACTCACACTCACTTGTGTAGCGCATAAGAGAGAGAGATAGATGTAGCTACAAGGAGGAGAAAGATCGATCTGGGGTTTTACCTTTTATCTTTTGATCATCTATATTGAGAAAGCTTTTGTTGGGTTTTTCCCATTAGGGTTTTCCTATGGTAAATCTATGTTGATCTTGTGACAAAGTTTATTTCAGTGATCCTGTCTATATGCTTTTGGTTATGAAATCTAAATTGAATACCGATAATCTAGCTTACCATATGGAATCTTAACAATTCCCATCCACATGGGAGATGATTCTACCATGATTTCGAAAGGAAAGGTACTGTAAATCTTGAACATGGCAGTTTTTTTGATGTTATGTATGTACCCTCCTTGGCCTCCAACCTCCAGAGTGTATATCAAATGAATCAATTGGAGTGACCAAGCGAGTAACTTTCAGCCCCAATGATGTAGAAATCACTGAGATTGCATCCAGGAAACTTGTTGCAAAAGGCTTAGCAAACCATCATGCTAAGGCCTATGAGTTTACCCATTTTATGGTGGATGCAAAGCCCATAGCTCTACTGACTCATGGGAATGTGGCTAGTAGGCTTTGCCATGAGAGATTTGGACACTTGAACTTTAAGTACTTGCAACAACTTCATAAAAATTCCATGGTTGAAGGCCTCCCAGCCATCAAAACTTCCAGCGGAATTTGCAAAGGTTGTATTGTCGGCAAGCACCCCGAGCACAAGTTTGATCAAGGAAAAGCAATCCGTGAATCAAGTATCTTGGGGTTGATACACTCTGACATCAGCAGACCTATGCCCACCACATCCATGAATGGATCTCGGTATGTAATCACCTTCATAGATGATTTTTCTAGAAACGCTTGGGTTTTCTTCATTAAGAAAAAATTTAAAGTTTTGGAATATTCATTGAGTTGAAAGCACTGGTTGAGAATGCCTCTGGGAGAAAGATTAAATCTCTCACATTTGATAATGGAGGGGAATATATCAATTATGAATTGCTGCAAATATGTTCAGACAATGGGATCAAGATCCAGCATTCCATTCCCTACACTCCCCAGCATAATGGTGTAGCGAAAAGAACGAATAGGGCCCTCAAAGAGATGACCACCTACATGTTGGAAGCCAAAAGCTTGGCTGAAAATTTATGGGCTGAGGCCATTAATGTTGCTGCATACATTCAGAACAGAGTTTCTCACTCTTCCATGAAATGAAAGACTCATTTTGAAGCCTAATTTGGACACAAGCTAGATGTGTCAAATTTTAGGGTGTTTGGGTCCACTACATGGGCTCGAATTCCACATGACAAGAGGAAAGCTTTGCAACCAAAATGTATTGAAGATTTGTTCATTGGAAATCCAGAAGAATATAAGGCATTCAAAATTCTGAATATCAGAACCAAACAAATTTTCATTGAAAGAATTGCCTGATTTGAAGAACCTCTCCAAGAGGTAGAACTAGTTGAAGAAAAGTCTGTTGAAAGTCCCTCCTGTTCTGCTGATCATTTGGGTGATGAAAGTGGGAATGAAGGCTCTGATTTTGCAGAAATGATATCTAATATCAGTGAGCAATATATATCAGGTTTAGAATCAGATTCTGAAGTGCAAACACATCTCCCAACTTGGTCCAAAAAGACACTCTCTTCCACCAAGGAAAACATTGGAAATCCTGTTGATCCAAGAAGAACCTGGTCTGATTTTCAAAGAGAAGGTATTGCTCTCTCTTGTCATGATTCATTGTTTTCTGAGACCTATTATTTAATGATTAGGTCAGATTCTAAGTCCTACTACCATGCTCAGAAAGATCTGAGATGGAACGCTGCTATGGACGAAGAGTTCAATTCTCTTCAGAAAAATGCTACTTGGGAGCTAGTTTCTCTTCCACCTAGGAGGAAATTAGTTCAATGCAAGTGGGTGTTTAGGACAAAGGTTGATGTTGATGGCACAACATGCAAATATAAAACAAGGCTGGTTGCAAAAGGGTTCTCCCATGTCCAAGGAGTGGACTATCATGAGACCTTTGTGCCGGTGGCAAAGATGGACTCAATTAGACTTGTTTTGGCCATTGCCACATCCAAGCACTGGGAGGTGCATCATATGGATGTAAAGAGTGCCTTTCTTCATGGATACCTACATGAGGAGATATACATGAAGCAGCTCGAGGGCTACACATCATATCCTTTTTTGGTTTGCAAATTGCAGAAATCATAATATGGCTTAAAACAGGCCCCAAGATCATGGTATGCCAAAATGGATGCCTTTTTGCTTTCTCAAAACTTCCAAAGATGCAAATCTGATCCGAATGTGTATTTCCAGCAGTATGATAGTAATATTCTTATCATTTATTATATGTTGATGATCTATTGATAACAAGAAGCACACTTGCTTCTATTGCTTTCATAAAAATTGCTCTCCATGATGCATTTGAGATGAGCGATTTGGGCATGCTGAAACAATTTTTGGGGATCGAAATTGCACAAGCCTTTGATGGGATAATGGTAAATCAGTCTAAATTTTTTGCACACCTGTTAGTGAAGTTTAACATGTCTGATTGCAAGGCTGCACCATTCCCTTTCCTTCTAGGAATCATCCTTGAAGAGGGAAAAACAACTCCACCCATGGATCCTACAATTTACCGCCAATTGATTGGAAGCCTGCTATGCTTAACACATTCAAGGCCTGATATTTGTTATGTCATGAATGTTGTATCAAGGTATATGCAGCAGCCTCATGAGATTCATTGGAAGGCAGCCAAGAGGATTCTTCAGTACATTCAGGGTACTAGGTCCTACGGCATTCACTATGCTGCAGATTCTGAGCTAGAATTGGTTGGTTTTATTGATTCAAATTGGGCAGGGATTCCATAGATCGGAATTCCACTTCCGGGTATGTATTCATGTTTGGTGGTGGCCCCATTTTTTGGTCTAGAAAAAATCAGGTTGCCATTGCATTGTCTTCAGCAGAGGCCGAGTACATGGGAGCAGTGAATGCTTGAATCCAAGTTGTTTGGTTGCAAGGCATTCTTTTGGAGTTTGGGATTGGTAGTGCTTTGTCCACTGTCATATTTTGTGACAATAAAAGTGCTATCAAGATCTCCACATATCCACTTCAGCGGCAGGGTACCAAACATGTTGAGATTCACATGCACTACATCAGGGAGTTGGTGCATGATATGACCATTGTTCTGCAATATTGCCCTACATATGAGCAGATTACAGATATCTTCAACAAGAGCTTTACTAATAAAAAATTCACTTACCTTTGTTCACTATTGGGGGTGAGTTCATCAGGGTGATTATTTATTTCTTCAATGTTCAACTTGAGGGGGGTTTTGTTCCCACTGGGTTTTCCCTCTTTCCTCACTTAGCAATTTATTTTAAGCATTGTTAGAGTTACCTTTTGTACAGGGTGAGCTATGGCCTTTGTTGCCATGGCCCTATCATTTCATGCATTATATTTTTACTCCTCCTGAGTATAGCTTAAGGGGGGGTGTTGGTGTCATTTACCCAACATACACACTTATTTCGTCAATTTTGGCCTAATTACCCACTATCCTAAGTTAATTGACTTGAATTGGCATCAGATGAGCACACCATGACATTAGTATCAGCACATCCACGCACTCCTTCAATCATGGAGGCCAACTAATCCTTCTCCTTCAATCAGAGAGGCTAACTGGGCTTCCTCCTTCAATCAGGGAGCAATTATGGGGTGATCTGGGTGTCATAAGTACACCAAATAGCTAACTGATTGTTGTTTCACTTAACAATCAGTCAAGCTGAGTTATAAAGGTGCCTCCCTCATGTCATTGTCTATTTTGGGATGATTTGGTGAACTAGAGTGAGTTAATGCGCCTCCAACAACTTATGATGACCAGTATCAGTGCAGTTCACTTCATCGGAGCTGACTTGAGTTAATGATGTGATACCACCTACTGATTGACATGCAGTGACATGTAGTTGATTTACATTCAGTTAGACTCAATCATTTATTTCACTTCGATTCAGTTAGGACTCAGTTATAGTCAATCATGACTTGATTAGTGGTTAACTAAGTGTGTCTAGTGTTGCTGACATTCAATTACGCTACACCCATCCATTCAATTTGAATGATCTCTAGCTAATTCGAATTGTCTTGGCATTCATGCATTCATGATTTTCATTCCAATATTGAATATACAGAACCGCAACCTACTATTGTAGTATCATTATGTAATTTCATGTCTAATTTGTCTTGAATCTCTTGTAAGTCTGTGTTTTGTCTCAAGATTGTTGTGACAGAATTAATAGTTTTGTGGATAGGTGATCAAGGTTGATACCTATGGTTATGGTGCTAAGTCAAGCATAGAGAATTTTGAATATCATGTAAACATACAATTAATAAAATACCACAAGTAGCTATGGGACTACAATGTGAAAGAGAAGGGGGCATGATTCCACAAGGGATAGGGTGGGGATTTATTCAAACCCCTGAGCCTTAGGGTGAGGCCAGATGTCAATGGGAGAACCCTTGAACCCTCAACTACCTTTTTTTCCTCTGTCCTCAATCATCAATTTGTTCTAGAAGTTGGTTGATGCAGTTAATGCCTTGGGCAGAGCAAGGCATGGCAGTCTGATTTCTTGTCTGAGCAAGCCTGCAAGTCTGCAGTTTGGGAATCCGCACTCTTGCTTCTGCAGTAAGTAAGCACATGGATGCGTGCCATTCCGTCCTTTCTCTCAGTCGCGAGAAGGTTTTGTTGTTGTTCCTCGTTGTTGGAGGACACCATTTTTAAGATTCATCATTCGATAATTATGATCAGTTCGTTCATCTGCATTGTTGGTGGTTGACAACCCTTAGTCACGGAATAGTGGTTCCGTTGTGTTTTTTGTTGAGTGAATGGGCAGTGAAGATATCTCGATTTTATGAGAGTGTGATCCTCCGTGCTTTCCCTGATGTTGTTGGTCAATGGTTCATTGTTTAGAATGGTTTGTCTTACTCTCCAGAGTAGCGGAAGGTGTTTTCCGCGGTAGTCTCCTCTTTTACAAAGTGAGTGGAGACTATTTTGGTTGTGTTTACATTGTGGAATGTTGTGATGTGCATCCTTGTTTTGTTCTAAAATACTTAGGAGTGGAAGAGGCCTAGAATTGGATGATAAACCTAATGAAGAGAGGAACTTCATATACATATCAAGAGGGGCTGGCAGATCCTTTATGCACACCAGGAAGAGCACTAGAAGGGAAGGTATGGCCTGAGGGAACTGTGTAGCAATGAAGGGGATACTTCCTTGTGTTGGGTGTGTAGGTATCGTGGGATGATAAGTTGAATAGATCTGGTGCAGGTGTGCATAGCTCTGTGGTTGAGCTCACTAGCTCAACAATTCTACCTTTTCATTGCCTTAGTAGCCTAAGAAACCTAACTGTTAGCTGGTTTGGCTGAGTCTTGGTGTGCATTTGACCTGTGAGTGAGTCATTTCCTTAGTAGTCTGAGAAACCCAACTATAGGTTGGGTTGACTGTGTTTTGATGTGTGTTGGCTACGAGTGATCCTGTTGTTCCCTAGTTCCTTGTGGAAATCATGCCCAACTCGGGGGTGGCAGTGTGTTGAGAGATCAATGAACACACTGGCCTATGGTTGGGTGGAACATTGCAGCGGAATAGCTAGTTGTGGGATAGCTTAATCATCAAGATAAGTATCTTTGTTATGCTTGCTTATGCTATGTATTTTCTTATGAGTTATTATGATCATGTTGAATGCTTATTGATGGTTAAGTAGACATTTACTTATGTTATGTTTCCCTGCATTTTACTTCCGTATATGCCTCATGTTTTTGCAATGTATTTGCCTAAGTTCGTGGAGGCTAGAAGCTTGTTACAGAGTCAGGAGGCAGCGGATTTAGTGTTTCCTCCCCTTGGAATCTGCTTGAGGGAGACGGAAGGTAGAAACTAAAAAAGGCAAAGTTGAACAGGGAATAATTGTTGTGTTTCCGCACCCCGGGATCGGCAGGCGGAAGGTGGAAGGCAGAAGGCGGAAAGGGAAGTTGAAAACAACGTAGAAAGTATGTTTTATGATTTCCAAAGTCCGAGGTCGGAAAACGGAAGTGCAGGAAAGGTTAAGGTCGAAATTTGTTTTCCCGATTTCTGAGTTCTGCAGTGGAAAGGTAGAAAGCAAAAGCCAGAAGGAGGAAAGTGGATAAAGGATTCCGTCATTTTCTATGTTTCCGATTTTTGAGTTATGAGGTCGAAAGGGCCGAAGCAGAAGTGCAAAAAGTAGAAGGTGGAAGAGCCGTTAAGTATTTTCGACGAACTTTACATTTCTGACTTCGAGTTCCAAGGTCGGAAATGAGGAAAGCGGAAGTGCGGAAGGTGGAAGGTGGTACCATGGTTGAAGGACTCCATCGAACGTTATGTTTCTGATTCTTGATATCCGAGGTCGGAAAGGCGGAAGGCAGAAGTGTGGAAGGCAGAAAAGTGGTTAAACTTTCCTGTCGCACATTATGTTTCTGATTCCCGATTTCCAAGGGCGGAAGGAGGAAGAGTGGTTAAATGTTCCCATCGCACATTATGTTTCTGATTCCGGATTTTCAAGGTCGGAAGGGCAGAAAGCCGAAGTGCGAAAGGAGGAAGAGTGGTTAAATGTTCCCATCGCACATTATGTTTTCGATTCTCGATTCACGATTTCTGAGGCTGGAAAGGTGAAAAGCGGAAGTGTAGAAGGTGGAAAGCGGAAGAGTGGTTCAATGTTCCCCTCACATATTATGTCTCCGATTTACGATTTCCAAGTTCGGAAGGGTGGAAAGTGGAAGTGCGAAATGTGGAGTGCGGAAAGGATAGGTTCAATGCAGAAAAGGTGTTTCTGGTCGCAAAAGGGATATGTCAAGGGTGAAATGACTGTTGTAGTGATTTCTAAGCCCGAGAATGAATGTTGAAGGGTGTGTTAATGTCCATGCCCTGTGTTTCGAAAGGAGAACAAAGTTTCTTGAAGCAAAATTTTAATTTATCCGCATTATGGGGTATGGGGACGTTACAAATATGGACAAGGACTTTATAGTTTGCATGGATTCCTTGAAGCAAGGGTGGGGAAATCTGTTGATGCAAGAGGGTGGAGTAATAGCTTATGTGTCAAGGAAAATGAATATTCATGAAGAGATTTACACCACACGTGAATTTTTTTTGACAGTTGTAATGTTAGCACTAAGGCTTTTGAGGTATTACCTTGTAGGGTGAAGCTTCATGCTCAAGTCTGATCACCAAAGGTTGAAAAATATCTCTTTATGTCGAGATACTTAGATATTAGATAAAGGAAATGGAGTGAATTTATGAGTAAGTACAGCTTTCCATTATCTTACATCAAGGGAAAAGAGAATGTAGTCATTATTTCCCTAAGCAGAAGACAGGGGATATTCTCCTTGGTACCATTAAAAGTCAATTCAGGGATAGATTGTTGGTACAACTTCTTGGAGATAGTTGGTATATTAAGGTTACATCAGCACTCTAAAGTGGGAGGCAATTAAGCTCAAGGGTGTGAACTAGAGGCATATGTATTGTTGTGATTTAAAGGGAGGATGTATATCCTAGAAGAATGGGATATTGGAAGCACTATCCTAAGGAAATCCTATAGAGCACTTTATTTTGCACATTAAATTGTGAAGAAGATGTATGCAGACATGGAGAAGCTCTTTTTCTAGGTAGACATGAACTGTGATGTAGTACAATGTGTTGCTAAGTTCCTTGAGTGTCAGTAAGTAAAGGTCGACCACTGCCACCCAACAAGTCTCTTGCAACCTCATGACATTCCTATGTCCAAGCGGGAATTTTTTTTAATGGATTTTGTTGTAGGATTTCCGCCCACATATATGAGACATAATGGTAGTCTGGTAGTAGTTGATTAACTAACCAAAAGTTCCCATTTTATTCTGGTCATGGAAACTTATGATGTTGCATATGTGGCAAGGGTATTTTTAACTAAGATCATTAACCTTCATGGGTTTCCCAAAAATATAATCTCAGATAGAGACTCTAGGTTTGCATCCATGTTTTGGACAAGCTTACAATCAATGTCAAGGACTCAGTTAAATTTAAGTATAACCCATCATCCTAAAACATATGGGAAAACAAAGAGAGTTAATAAGGCAATGGTGGACATGCTTAGGATGTATTTTATGGACCAACAAAACCATTGGGAAAAATACTTACCTTTGGTGGAGTTTTCTTACAATAACAATTATCACAATTAATTTAGAACGCCAACTTATCATGCTTTGTATGGAAGGCCATGCAAAATATCACTGAGTTGGGATAGGTTAGAGGACCGAGTGATCATATTATCATAATTGGTTTAAGAGATGGAAGAGAAGGTATGGTTAAAGGAAGCATATGATAGAAATACGAGTTATGTCGATGCTCATAGAATTGACCAGAGTTATAATGTTAGAGATGAGGTTTTGATATGTATTAGACCTAATAAGAGTATTATCTGGTTTGGAAAAAGGACAAAGTTGTCACCTCGCTTTATAGATCCAATCATAAAATTCATGATGTTTTTCATTTATCTATATTATGTCGTTATATTGTTGATGAATTACATAAACTAAATTGGAAGAAACTATAGGTTTAAACAAATGAATCTTTATGCTCAAACCATTATGCATATTGGATCGTAGGTTCCAATAGCTCAAGCACCACATGTGAACTATGTTAAGGTCGAGTGGAACAAGTGTATCCCAGGATTTGCTTCCTGGAAGGATGCAAAAACCATTGCACACTTTTTTTACTATTACTTATGGATGAAGTTTACCGAAGGGTGGTGTATGTAATGCCTCATAATTTGATTAGACAATTGAATAACATTAATACCTATCTTATATTTCTTTGCTTATTATATGTTAGACTTAGCTTAGTTGGGAAAACTATATATGTGTATTTATGGACCTACCTATATGAGGCAATTATGTTTAAAGTTATCATTTATCTTATCAATGATGACTCGAGTATGCAAAATTAAATAGAATGGCAGGGTACATGGGTTTTAATGCTCATTAATATTAAATGAATAAATGGATGCAGTGCACATGATGGATATATTAGCTTTTTTTATGTACTAATAGTTGATAAATTGGTAATTACTTGAAAATGATGAAAGATTATGTATGTTGTTATGCTTTGGATGAGAATAACCCACATGTTAGAGAGGATAAGTGATATCCATATACCATGATACTAGAGTTACTCGGATGTCGTTGAAAACAACAAAGAAAGGGTAAGATATGAGGCATTAATTCATAGATTATTTATTACTTCAATACATTGTTATGATACGTGGGTTGGTGCAAATTTATGTAGGAAACCGGGTCACCCAAACTAATTATTTGATGATGCAATTGCAAGAACAACAATAGCAATATATTGTAATTACTGAGAAGACGTTGACCCTAGTTCCGCTAGGAGGAGTGGAGGTATTTCCCACCCTTTATCCTCTAAAACTTGGAGTCGAGGGAGGGTCATGTTAAGCCATGCTCCCCAAGTTGTGGATGACGAATGTCGATTTCATGTTGGGGAATTTAAGTCGATTTAGTTGATGTTTCAGCTTACAAGTTATATACAGGGTTAGGTCATTATAGTTGATGCTCTGAGATATTCCAACAGAGAAATGGTTTGGAAGTGGAAGTAGTTTAGGAAGGAAGGATGATTTAGATTAGTAAGGATACAGCTTGGGATTTTATATGCCACTTTAGTTTGTTTTTAGTTCCTTTCACATGTAAATCATTGTTAAATTCATTAAGGTAATCCTAAAAATAATGTTTGTTAAAGCCTTCAAAAGATCAAGAATGAGAATTACAATAGGAATCTTCTCAATATTCATTGTATGGATTTGTTCCTAGGTCAATCCAATGGCCTTGTGGATCGATCTACCTTATAAAAAGTTGAATTGCTCCCAAGACATCCCTTTGGACAAAGTTGGCTTAATTTGAGCTACAATGATTTTAGCTATCAACTTATAAACATTGTTACATAAAGATATGGGTCAGAAGTCCTTGAAGGACCATATCCCATCGAGTTTTGAGATGAGAGCTAGGAAGGTTGTGTTCAAGCAACTTGAAATGTTACCTGAAGTTCTTTCCTCTTCAACTACTTTAAGTATATAATCCCCAAGAATGTCAAAAAAGTCAATAAAAAAACTCCATGGGCCATCCATCTTGCCTTGGACTTTTGTCATGCCCTCAAATTGATGGATAGGCTTTTCATTTGGAATGTCATGTAGGGGCAATTTCCACTCTAAGGACCCTAATACTACTCATGTTTTGACCTTGACATATATCTTTCTTCATTTTTTGGCAGAAAAATCTTCTATGAGATCTTTTATTAAACATAATGTGTATTATGTGTATTAGATATTCTGGATTTCCCTCCCAAGCCTCTCAAAATGATGGATAGGATTTCATTTGGGATGTCATGTAGGGGCAATTTCCACTCTAAGGAACCTAATACTACTCATCTTCTGACCTTGACATAATTGTTTCTTCATTTTTTGGCAGAAAAATCTTCTCTGTGACCCTTTATTAAACATAATGTGCATTATGTAATTTTCCACTCAAATGATAAAGCATTGTTGCCAACATATCCTTCATAGCATTAAGGGGATAATCTTGGCTCAATATGTTAGTTGACATGAACCTTCCATTAATAGTTCTCTAATGACCTTTTAGCACGCAATTAAAATTAATGTGCATTATGTAATTGTGCATTCAAATGATGAAGCATTGTTGCCAACATATCCTTTATATCATTAAGGGGCATTGTGGCTCAATATGTTAGTTGATAAACCTCCCATTGGCAGTGCTCTAGTGACCTTTTAGCACACCATTAGTAAGTGTTTGGTGGTTATTCCATACCATTAGCTCACTACAGTGAGCACAGTGTTGTGGCTTTGAGATTAAAGCACACCATGGTCCTTTTTCTGCAAAATCCTTCCCCTGCAACCTTTGTATCAAACCTCCACAAAGGTTATAGATATTTGAAAACAACATCCACAAAAACCTAGACAAATACCTTGTTTCCTAATAGTGCATGCAAATAAAGTTTTGGGTTTTCATATGCTTCTACACTTGAATAGCCAAGATTTTTGTTTTAATTCAAACATCCATAACTTGTTTAATACAACATCCGGGTCTTCCTTTTGACATAACCATTTATAGTCATCGACATAACTATATTATTTAAAGGCATTGTAGTGGTTCCATTTCCAATAAAGTGGCTTCCAAGCCAAAGGTTTTCATGTCCACATCCATCATTTATACCAATAGATTAGGGATATTTATGAATTCCATGTTTGTAAAGTTTGCCCCATAAACATATTAGAAATTCATAACAATAAAATGTGTGTGCAGATGCATAGCTAAAAATCGCAATGTAAAAAAACTATATCCACACACACACACACCATGCATAATTATACATATTCATTACAAGAAGAAAATAAAATCATTCAACATTCAAATACAATATAATACTTATCTTTAAACAAAAAATATCCAAGCAACTATCTATGTAAGAACAATTTTTCACCCAACCGTTGGTACTCTATGTATGCATATAATCTTTCTATTGAGAAGCCACCCCCAAGCTAGACTATGAGGCTATTAGGGTGAAGGAAACACCTATAGGCTTCTCTTTCTCATCCCACAACCCATTATGCTTTCCTTTCTTAGCCAAATGCTCATTCATATATCTACAAGAACCTAACACAACCATCACAACCATGTCGCTCCTTTTAACTACCCCACACAACACAAGAAAGGAATTTCCCTTCACTAATACACAATTACCTTAGGAAATCCAACCCTTAGAATGCTTACTAGTGCGAACAATAAGAGTCCAACTTGTTGTGTGTTATTGGAGAACCTCCTATAACATTAATCCATGGATTCTCAAGCATTTGTGAGCAACAAAACTCAATGGGTAAAGGTTCCTAGATCTCACATCCTCTATACTCACCTACAACCATCTATTTTCCCTCAAATATGCAATTCTCCTTCCAAATTCAATTTTTTGGTTAATGCACAATCTTGCAATAATAATGGCAATGGACAAAATGACGTGGGAAAGCTCTATGTAGTGTAAATCTGCATAATTATAATGAGTGGTACACTCCAAAGGATATGAGAGAATGATGAAAAGACAATTGACATAACTTCTAACCACATAATACATGACTCTTACAACTTTCATAGAAGTACATTCACCCTATGCTTCCATAACTACATGAGAGGACCTTCCCCACCAACCTCACACATGCATTCAATGATTGGATTTAATAGTCAAAAGGAAGCAATTGTCTCATTTAAGGAACATGGTAGGAATTTGATGAGTTCCAAGGTTGACACTTTGCAATAGACGACTTAATCTCCCATGTGCCCCCTTTTCCTCTTCTACTCTAGTGGAATCATAGCTCCTCTAGTTCTCTTTACACAACCACCTCGGAACATTTTATTATTTTCTCAACATAATATTTACATAGAGTTTGAGTTAGCATGACAACTCAACCATATATTCCATGTAGATATATTTACATTATACATGCCTAACCATTCACTGGTCAAGAAGAAGTCTAGGAACTTCATCATGAAATACATCCTTCAATTCTTGCAACACGTGATAGTCCTCCAACTTGGGAACTTCACTTTTTGTTTAATCCAATACATGGGTTGCATACAATTGACAACCCTTTCTAAATAACTTTCAGTTGCATGGTTGAAATCTACTTAACATAAACAAACTTTGGAATTCCCTTTACTACCCTTTTGTTTCCTTCTTCATCAATGCATTCAAGGATTTTTCTATTGCAATCAACTTTAACTTTGTGTTCTTCCAACCAATCCATTCCAATGAGAATATCATAGGAACCAAGTGGAAAATATTAATATTAGCCCATGTGAAGAGTCCATCCAGTTCTAATGGACATTCCTTCACCATTTCACTAACTTTCCTCTTGGTTCCAATGGCTAATTAGACCAACCACGATTTATTGTGCTTTGTTTTCATAAAAACAAAGATCTCAACAAATTAGGAGTGATATGAATATGGGTATATCTAGGGTCAATCAAAATAGAAATAGATTGCTTAATAATCTTACCTTAACCTCAACCACAATTGATTGATGGTCTTCTTGGTGGTCCTTTAGTGCAACATATATCCTAAAAATGATCCTTGCTACATTACCTACAATCTAAACAGGCTTGGATGTTGTGAACATGCTTTGCACTCCCATTTTGATGTGGATGGTTTCTAAGAAAATGGTCCTCTCTGCAACCCCAACATTGAAGTGGATCTCTTTGCTTTTCTCCCATCATCTTAGTTGGCTTAGTCACACCCTATGGTGGCTACCTCTACTGATTACTAAAATGAGGAAGCTTAAACCCTTTATTTCCTTGGTCAAATTTTTATTTTTCATGTCCTTCCATGCCTTATGGAGTCTTGCCATGCTTTTTTTTATCATAACATTACTTGGACTTCCTTGTGGTCTTATCTAGAGTTTGAGGTTCATCAAACCCAATTGTGTCCTTGTATGACAGAGGTAGTCCACTTAGAAAACACTGAATTTTGACCTTATCATCTCTCATATACTTGGCATATATCAACAACTCAAATAATTTATTTGCATATTCCTCCATGGTCATTTGTACCAATTTCAACTCACGAAACTCTTTAATTTTGTCATCATAGTACCTATCAGAGAGGTACTTTTCCTTGACATACTTCTTGAATTATTTCCACATAATATTCCTTTCATCGAGTTTCTTCATTTTCCCAAGGTGATCCCACCATGTAGATGTTCTCCCATTCAAATTTGATATAGACACCCTTTCCTTCATGTTTCCAATGTATTCTGGGACTTGGAAATACTTCCTCATCCCAAGAAGCCAAGCCTCAACTTCTTAACCGGATTTTACTTCGCCATCAAAAGTGGGAGGTTTTGCCTTTCAAAATTCCTCATGTGAGTTGTTCTTAAAAGGCCTCTTCCTCTTATTCCTATGATATGAATAGCTTGAACCTTCAATGGATTCTTTAGAGGCAGATGATTGGCTCAAAGATAATTATGGAGTATAGGTCTTATCTCTAAAAGCCCTTCTTATGTTATGGGACCTCTTGTGAGAATGCCTCCTTGAGTTATTCCCACTCTTTTCCTCGTTTCTTGAGTGCTACCCATGGTGAATCTTCCTCATACCTTTGAAGCATAGCTTCATTTAGCTACTTCTGTTCTTCCGAAGCTCTAATCAACCTCTCATTATCTACTCTACAACTTTGTAGTTCCACTCTTAAGATTCTCATGATTTTGCAATGTCTGGGGGAGTTACTTGATTTATTTGGCCATTATACTATGTCTCTACATTCTCAACATGCATATTCTCTCCCACAGCATATGTTTCAGTTGCATAAGGATAATGTGCATTACTCATGATGATAGTCTTCTTGGCTCAACCAAGACCAATGATTTCCAAACTACACTACATTGAAAGTCGACTCCTAATTGTCCTTGGTATGATATTATTTGTAAAAGTGTTCATATAGATACACTTATTAGCTTCATTGCATTCTTATAAAATCATAAAATTAATTTTCTATGCATTATAGGAATTGCCCATATTGACAATTTTTGTCAAATTATGGCTACAAGCACTTTTTAATCACATTTTAGAAACATTTGAATTACCATTTCAAATTCTAACTGTGCACAATTGTTCCCTTATGTGTAATCTTTCCAATGACTATACATGTGCCCACTTCCGATTTCTAAGCAAAAAGTTACAACCTTCCAAAATTGCCAGTTTTATCCAATTTTGCACTTTTCCTACAAGTCCATTTAGCTTCAAAAGCCAACTTCAGAGACTGATAGAAAAAATATATGGAGAAATAGAAAAACTTTTATATTGGGAACTGATAATACTCCTAAAAAGGATTACTCATCAACTTTCAACTCTATGATATGATGCTCCATTCATATTTTATAAAATTATGGAATTGCCAACTTTTAACTATTGCAATTCTTCCATACTTAGATTTTTCACTTGAAAATTTTGGAATCGCCAACTTTTAACTTCTGCAATTCTTCCAGAATTGGAATTTTCACTTAAAAATGTTATCTCATAAACTAAGCTGTAATGGAAAAATTGCTTCTAAGCAAAGTTGTTCAGCTCAATGAGTAGGAAAAATGTCAAAATCAGAAGAAGAAAAAAATCAGTTATGATTTTTTAGGTCACTTTTGCCTCCAATTTTTCAAAAAATGACCTTGTGCCAAATAATAGATTTTGGTTTTCTTCGACTTCTATGATTTACACCCTTTGGAATTCCACCAATTGCCATTTTGGTTATTCTCGTGGTTAGACAATGACTGCACTATAAAATTTCTAGCCCAATCTATGCCCCCACATATCCTCTGGGTGTTAGTCTTCAAAAACCCCTATTTCAAATTTTCAAAAAATTTGGAGTGGAATAGGTTGATGTCCCTCTTTGGCACTTTTATGGCCTCCTTAAATGGTGTGGGAATGCCACTGGTTTCACCCAATTTTGATCAATTCTTCTCATGTTATGTCCAAATCAATTTTTAGCCTCCTTTTTTCTTAAACCTTTCTAACTTTCTGTCGATGTTACATGACATGTGTACTTATATGTTAGTGGGGTTCTACATGTCACCCCTTAAAGTGGCCATGCCACACTCCATTAACCTCCATGTCACCATACAACCTGTCATTTCGTTGTTACTTAAACCACCCCTAAAGGTTGTTTTGACAAAGTCGAAAGGTGGTTTCAACTCTTGGAAAAGGTGGTATATGAAAACCACCCTCACAAGTCAGAATGAATGGATGGGAAACATGTCACTTTGGGGGTTTTCCCATTCCAATGCATGTCAAATAAGTTAACTCCCGTGCATGTTCACAAGCCATAATAGATATGAGCCATCGGTCTCCATGACCATCCAACAATTTGATCTCCTCATGCCCTTATAGTTCATCACACGTGGTAATTTGTGCACTTGACTGATGTGGATTATCCACATCACATCCCCTCATACATGTGGCAGCTCCACATCATTTGGGATCCATGTGGCACCTTCACATCACTCCATTCGCTAAAAAAAATTCAACAATTTTGTAATTGTGTGAAATTTCAATTTGGCAACAAGGGGATTGTTTCAAAATTACTTATGGTACCTTTCCCTATTCTGGAACATATTCGTCACTTAACATAACCAAGTTTTCATTGAATCATTTTTTTTATGCCTATACGTGTGTATTTCGTCCCATACATCCCTGGTGTTACAACCAATAGCTCTGATACCACTCTGCCACATCCCGTTGCATCATTTATACCAACAGAGGGGGATACTTATGAATTCCATGCTTGCAAACTTCACCCCATGGGCATATTACAAATTCATAACAAAAATACATGTGCAAATGCATAAATGGAAATCACAATGAAAATAAACTCTATCCACACACACACACACCATGCATAACTAAACATATTAATTACAGGAAGAAAATAAAAACATTCCACACTCAAATACAAAATAATACCTATCCCTAAACAAAGAAGATCCAAACAACTTGTTGTGTAAGAGCAATTTCCCACCCACCACAGGCACTCTGCCCATCATATACTCTTTCTCCTAAGAGGTCACCCCAAGCTCGACTATGAGACCAATAAGGCAACATAAACACCTAAAAGTTTCACTCTCTTAGCCCACAACTCATTTTACTCTCCATGCTTAGCCAAATACTCATCCATAGCTCTACATGAACCTCACATAGCCATCACAACTATAACACTCCTTCCAACTGCCCCACACAACTCAAGGAAGGCATTTACCTTAATTGATCCAAAGCTACCTCAAGAAATCCAACCCTTACAGTGCTTACCATTGTGGGCAGTCTTGTCCACCGATTGCACACCAGTATCAGAAATCTTCCGAAAGTTGTTTCCTCACTTGAGAAAGTGGGAGAGGTGTGACCTTGGGGGCAAGCATAGAGCCAGGTACTATCACCTACTCCTAGCTCCTTCGTTTAAGATAACTCCTAACGAAGACAAGGGGGGTAGTCCCTAACAAAGAGTTTCTATGGCTCAATGTGTTTAAGTTCAGTTTTAATGTTCGAATGATGCGGATGGGTGTTGTTTAGGAGTTATTATGATGGAAGATGAGTATAAATAGATAACTGAAAAATTAAACATAAGACAAAAGAGCAATCCATGTTGCTATCATAAGATTTACAAGATAAACAATATATTGAGAACTCATAAGATAATGTAGCATTCAAAGATATAAACTTTACTCAAAATGTCCAATGGACAAATGGCCCAGATTATCAATAATGCATAAAAGAACAGACCAATGCCTTATGGAGTCAACTTATCAGAAATGCTTAAACGTATTGAGGATGTGAGTTTCAAAATAGTGCCGATGAATCTGTATTGCGATTAATCTTGGTTTATTTTAAAGTCTTTTAATGGTCTTGTTTAAGTTTCAACAAAAGGTATCAAGAGACCAACTGGGAAAATATTCCGAGTTACTCCGTTCAGGACATGATGGCCCGCCTAGTATCTCAGGCTGGTATCGGGAAGATTGACCAGCTAGCTGAGAATCTAGACAGCAGGGGTTCTGGCGCCCTTACTAGGAATGACTTGGGGAAAATTTCTACAACGTCGGTGCGTTGGTTATGGGGTAAAATTTTAATTTGTGTTGTTATTGCGGTCTTAGCAAGTTCGTTCACCGTTTTGAGTACGGGGCCAACTCGAAATTCGGCAGAGCATACTAGGTGAAGGATGTCAACGAAGTAAATTAATTAAGGGGGAATGTGAGTTGAAAGATTTTATTAAATTAATTAATTAAAACCCTCCGAGAGAGAGCGCTCTTGACTTTGTCTTATGACAGAAGTTCAAGAGTCTTAGCTAAACTATATGCTTGATGCAAGGAAATGCAGTGGGAATGCTCTCTGATAGAGAGCGCTCTTGACTTGGATTCCGGCAAGTTCAAGAGACTTAGCAATTAATTAATTAACTTGCAAAAAAGTAAAATGACTAATCTACCCAAGAATCTCTTTCAGGTTTTTAGGCCTTAATCGAGAGAGCATGGGGGTAAGTAGAAAAATCGAAATAAACAACAACTCTCTAATAGAGAGCACTCTTGATCCACAAAGTGAGATTCAAGAGATTTCTACTTTAAAGCAGTTGAAATACCTTTTGAAAGATGAGATTTTTAAATGACAAAGTACACAACTTCACAATGAATAAAAAAAGCTAATCTAGCAATTAGTGTTCTAAGCAAGAAAATGAAACTATTCTAAGTAAAGCAAATCTAATCTAAGAACACAAAAGAAAAGAACACCATAAATATCCCCAAATGGGGGAGGTTGGGAGTGGGAGCTTAAAAACCCCACTCAAGAAGAGAAATTTTATTAAGTGTTACAATTTTCCTTGGGAATTTAACCCTTGAAAAGGACTTTTAAAATAAAGCTAGAAGACTAAAAATGAAGCTTTTTTAATAGATTTTATACAAAAAAGGAGAGTGATTTATCTTTTTGTTGAGAACCTTTTCTTCAAACCTGCAAAAAGGGAACAAGGAAGATGATAGAAAGGAGCAAAAAGAGGGAAAAAGAGGACCGAAACAAATGAGGAAACGAGGGGAAAAAGGGAGATGCGAACAACATATAGTTGGCTACAAAAAAGGAGGAAATGGGGCAGCGAGCTAAGCAATAAGAGGGCTGCAAAAATGGTAAAATAGGGCAGCAACTTAGGAGAAAAGTGGCTGCAAAAATTTTGAAGAAAGAGGGCAGCAAAGAAATCGAAGAAGACAATCAAACACCAAGGTGGAAGGAGGCCAAATCCAACCTAGAAGAAGAGGATAAAAACAACAAGACAATCAACGAAAGGTGGGATCAACCTCCGAACAAGGCTACCACTAGAAGCACTAGTCCCGAAACCGTCCAGTCTAGTTGGATGTACGCAAGGATGCTAATGGGGAAAGAGAAGTAGCCACAAAATTATGTGGCACTTGGGATCAACCCCCAAGCTTACTTTCTCAAGTCAAAACTAACATATGATACATATAAATATGACGAAAGAAGAGAGATATTTAGATCCAACCTAAGAAAAGTAACCGAAAAGAATTGCTTCTGCTTGATGGATGAGGCAAAGAAACTTATGCTTCTCGACTTTTTTTGAAATAAAATGACTCCTTGTAGAACCTGCAGAATGAATGTTAACCATAAAAGAGCCCCTATATATAGGACAATACCTGAAAGCAACACAACTTCAAGAGAAAATCATGGATTATACAATATAGTGCTAGATTGTTAGCCTTCAACAATTATACAATCAAATGCTTAAGAATCAAGAGAGAAGGGAGCAAAGAAAGGTATCACCTCACAAGGTGAATCATGACAAACAAAGAGCTTCCGCATTGACCTCCAAAGTCATCAACTTTATTAAATCTTAAGCAAAATGTTACAAGGAAAATTCTCCAGAGCTTCTATGCTGAAAATTCCCATCCCAATAGAGCTAAAAGAGCCTCTATTTATACAAAGAGAGAGGGCTAAAACCATAAAACCAAAACCCCATAACCTAGTTGGCTCGGCACATAACTGAGAGCCCAGACCTGAGAAAAGTTGGTGTGAGTGAGGGGTGGCCTCCACCTAGGCAAGGCGCCCCCACTCCCAACCCTAAACATCCAAATCCAACCTTTGCAAAACCCACATGTGTGAGGGCGCAATCATCCAGGAGAGAGGGCGTGAGCTTGAGGAGGGAGGCGTGAGCATGAAGGATGAGTGGTATGGTAATGACAGGTGCCAAAAACCCTTAGGGTTTTCACCAAACAATCACTTCAGTTATTGCCTTGCTCCGTAATGATCATCGGGCCAATCACAGCTTTTCAAATCACCAAATTCATGAGTTTAGCTGGAGATGACAAGTTTGCTAACTGAATATACCTTTAATGCTCTTCTATTGTTGACTGAAGAGGACTTGTGCCGAGTTGAATCATCATAAATGCCCAATGACATGTCATTTAGCCTTTTATTTTATTCAATTTGGTTAATTTTGGAGAGTTTTTTATTTTCTCCAAAATATTCATTTTTAATATTTTAATTAATAATTTCTCCGTAAATGGCTTTTTTGAGAAATTATTAATTATGAGGCTGAATGAACTTCTGAAACTTGGAGATAACTAGCTGATTGATCATGAATGATTTTTGGCTTAAGGTTAGAGCCTTCAATCACTGAATTCGGGTTCTAGATGGCTGACTTATTACAAAATTAAATTTTCCATTTAAATTATGGAAAATTTTAATTAAAAACTTAAGGAAAAATTAAAAAATTAAAAAATCCAAAATTTGACGCGTCTAGTAAAAAAAAATTGGAATTTTTTCTGAGGGTCCTAGTGAGTTAGGACATGACCATAGTCTATTCTAATAATGTCTAGTAGGTTTATACATACTCAGTTGTGCTCTAATAACCCCCCAAAGCCCAGAATTCAAAATTGGGCATTCCAGCTTTGGAGGAAACGGGAGAAAACCTCGTCGATTATACTCGGCTATAGGCAAAGCATAATTGTCAAGGGCAAAAAACTTCCTGGAATACCTTAGTTGAAATTCTACATCTTAGGAGACCGAACCACTCAAAACACCCTACTAACACATTTTATTACAAACCCCGCGGGGCCATGGTCATAATTACTTAAAACAAAAACTGGCTAGGCACAAAGGCAGATCATCTGATACATTGGAAACAAACATTTATCATGTTTGTCAAATGGAAGCTCCTCAGCTAATCCAACTATGGTACAAATAAGTTGGCAACATCTGGCTTCAATTGCGAGACGGGTACTCGCTTGATTTATTGATCAAAGAGAGTGCCTGAGAATCCAGGAATCTCTGGTACCTGTATGTAAACAGAAGTGTCTTAGTCCCATGTATATGATATATGAAAATAAGCCATGATGAAGTACCAAAAATATTTTTTGCTTTTTCAAATCAAAGTACATAAAACATTTTTTTTTAGCATATAAATGAAATATGATACAAATACTAATATACAAAAGTTAAGATACAACATTCTACATGGATATGATACATAAAATATGGTACAAAAACAAAGTGCATAAACATATTATGGTACAGAAAAAATAAAAATACATAAAAATACAACAAGGATGGGTTTAGAAAAGCCCTAGGATGACCCCTCGGTCATCTTGGAGGTTGTTTCGATAAAAGGGCTTCAAATGTTGACCATTCACGGGCAAGTTTAAAGTATCTCCATCCATGGTGTTAAGCAAAAAGGAATTGGTGCCAGCAGTATCACGGATGATAAATGGGCCTTTCCAAAGGTTGTCGAACTTTCCATGCTTCCCAGGCTTCTCCCTTCTCTTATCCCATAAGAGAACAGTATCTCCTATTTGGAAAGACCTCGGCCCGACTGACTTATCAAAGGTGCCCTTCATGCTTTCTTGATTCCTGAGTGATTGATCCAAGGCAACTCTTCTAGACTCATCCAACTCTATGATCCGATTGATCCTCTGCACCATTTCCAATTGTTCTGTGCCATATTCACTTAACATTCTAAAGATTGGAATCTGCATGCTGACCGGAAGGGTGGCTGTGAGTCCATACACAAACTCAAAAGGTGACTTTCCAGTTGAATTCTTCTTGGTAATCCTATATTCCCACGCAACATACTTAATCTCGCTATCCCATGCTCTTTTATTATCCCCCACAGTATTCTTAAGAATAGTCATCAAATTTTTGTTAGTGGACTCAGCAAGTCCATTTCCCTGTGGATAATAATCTGATGAATGGGATAGGATAATGTCATATTTAAAACAGAAGTCATTTACTTCTCCTGAACTGAAAGCTTTGGCATTATTGGTTGTTATTTTAAGGGGAGTTCTAAATTTGGTGATGATTCTTTCCTCAATGAAATCTATAACAACCCTCTCAGTGGCATTCTTAGTAGGTATGGCCTCTACCCACTTAGTGAAATAATCGGTTGCTGTGAGAATCCAACAAAAACCATTGCTAGAGTTATCCTTCAATTTGCCAATAAAATCAAGCCCCCACTGCTGAAAAGGGGCAAGGACCACAACCGGTGTAAGAGGAAGTGCAGCCAACTTTGCTTCCCTATGAAAAGCTGACACTCTTGGAAACACTTGACATGTTTATGAACATCTGTGAAGATAGTGGGCCAATAGTAACTAGCTCTCAAAATTTTGTGGGCAGTTGTATTCGCTGCATAATGGCCTCCACAAAATCCTGAGTGAAATTCAGTCAAGACTTTCTTGGAATCTTGTTCATTAATACATCTGAGTATAATGTCATCTGGGTTCCTTCAACCCAGTCCCTCTTGGCTAAGGAAATATCTAGCAGTCTTGAGTCTCAAAGCCCTTCTTTTGTGACCTTTGAGGTGATCAGGGAAAATGAGGTGGAGCAAGAAGAAAATGATGTCGGAATACCAATGATTATCAAGCTCTTAAAGTGTAGGAGTCATGGCTGGTTGAGGGATATTATTTTCAGCAATCATTTCAATGGCTTCTCCATTTTTCTGAGTAAGCATTCTAGCAAGGCCTTGTCCCTTGATTAACTTGGTAGGATTTATTTCAAGGTCATACTCCTGGATTTTGGACACCCATGTGCCCCTTATTCCTAAATAGTCCTATTGAGACAAGATGTCTTTCAATGCAGTGTGGGGAACATATCCAATGACTTTAGAATATCCAATATACGTTCTGGAATGTTTCAAATATTTGACTAAGGCATAAGCTTGCTTTTCCATAATGGTATATTTCAATTCAGAGTTTTGTAAGGCTCTACTCATGAAGGCTATAGGTTGCTCGAACCCTTCAAAGTTCTTATGGAACAACACATCGGCAATAGTGTCTTCTGAAGCAAAAGAAAAGATCATAAAATCTTTCATGTAATCTGAGTTGACTAAGACAGGAGACCTAGTGATGGCATCTTTATTAGTGTCAAAATCATTCTTTTCTTCATCTGTCCACATGAATTTAACATTTTTCTTTAGGAGATCCTGCATAGGTTTCATGAGTTCAGCTAGGTTAGGAATGAATCTCCTTATGAAGTTAATGTGACCATTAAATGATTGGAGACCCTTAAGATTTCTGGGAAGGGGAATCTTTTGTATAGCTTCTATCCTCTCAGGGTCAATTTTGACCCCATCTTTGTTGATAATGTGACCTAAAAGCTTTCCTTCTTCAATACCTAAGACTGACTTAGCCGGATTCAAGGAAATGCCATATTTCCTACATCTTTCAAAAACCTGCCTGAGATGACCAACATGGCTGGATCTTTCTTTTGAAAATACAGTGAGATCATCTTGGTAGATCTCAATGAATTTGCCAATCAACTCTTTGAAGGCATAATCCATGGCCCTTTGGAAGGTAGCTCCGGAATTTAAAGGCCAAAGAGCATTCTTAGATATTCAAAAGTGCCCCAAGGAGTTGTGAAAGTGGTTTTGTGTCTATCCTCTTCTTGGATGACAACCTGGTTATACCCTGAAAAACCATCAAGCATTGACATCATGCTCAATCCAGTGACCCATTAGAGGAGGGTCTCCATGTTGGGGAGGGGGTAATTGTCCTTCTGATATGCTATGTTTAGATTTCTGAAATCTATACATATCCTTAAACTCATGTTCTTTTTTCTAACTACCACTAAGTTAGAATACCACGTTGAATGTCTCGTATGAGCTTTTATTCCTGCTGCTAACATCTTTTCTAGCTCCTTCTTTACAATGGGTGCCAACTTAGGATTTATTTGCCTAAGTTTTTGTCGGAAAGGCTTGCCTTTTTGACATTCAGGTTTCAAGGGAATGGTGTGCTGAAAAACATCTTCCCTATATGCTTTAATTTCGTCATAAGTGAAGGCAAAAACATCCCTATATTCTTTTACCGAGTTTATGAGGCTATTCCTTTCATTTTCAGAGGTACATTTTCCAATTTTTATTATTCTTGGTTCTGTTTCTGTTCCAATGTTGATTTCTGTGTACTCACCCGGCTTCATTTGTTCGACACTACTCTTTCTTCTATCATGTTTGTCAAATATGTTCTTTAAGGCAACAAAGCCACGTGTCACAGGGTTGAAGCAGTTACCCTCATCCTAATATCCCTTACCTTCCTCGTGTTCAATGGCTTTATAATTGGAAAATTCATCAACATGATTAATCAATTTCAATATTTGTTCATCATCTTGGAAAACCTGCCAATGTTCAATATTATTAGGAATTGAAGGTATGAAGTTAATTTCTAAAAGACAATCCCCCTCTAACATCTCATATGATGGCTGAAGTGCTGAAGTTGCAAATGCTAGTTGGTCGGCGGCACTATTCTGATCTCTAGGGATTGCTTCTATATTAATGGCATCAAAAAATTCCATTGTATCAGAGACTGCATTTCTATACTTTTTTAATCTTTGACACTTACATGCAAACTAACCCTTAACTTGTTCGACAATTAAGTCAAAATCCCCCTTAATACTAAGCAATTTAATCCCCATGTCCTTGGCAATCTCGATGCCTAGTAGAAGTGCCTCATACTCTGCCACATTGTTGGTTGCCTCAAATTCCAATCTGAAAGAAAAGTTGAAAACTTTACCTTCTGGTAAAACAATGACTATCCCAGCCCCTTTTCTTGCTTTAGAATAAGCTCCATCAAAGTTCATCTTCCGCAATTCATTAAGTTTTTCATTTTTAATTTCTTCTTGGATAGGCTCTAAGAAAGTGGAGTTGATCTAGTACGTCCCTAATCCACTTGAGTATTTGACATACTCATTTGATGGTTTCCTCGGGATTTCTACATGATATTTTCTTTCTTTCTCATTATGTAATTTAACCAATGAATCTTCTAATGCAGGTACAGTGGCGTATGTTCAGTCCATTTGGATGGATCCCCCTAAAGAGGCACCAAATTTTCTAGATAATAGCATGCCCCATTTATCCGGCACATCTATGACAAGGATATCCATGGTAACATGGATGTCCGGATACTTGGCTAATCTTAGGTGCTGCCTTTCAATCATACCTTCAACTTTGACGGGTCTAGAGTCCATGGCACATACATTTTGGTAAGGGCGAGTGGTTCCAAGGCCAAGTTGTTGCATGACTTTCTTAGTCATAATATTGGATCCTGAGCCTGAATCCAGCATACAGTTGTGCAGGAGAAGATCACCTGTCATCAATGACATGTAGAAGGGCGGGCAATCTTCTTTTCTTGGGTCCCTAGTATGCAAGATTACAGGGGGGTCTCCACAGACATTTTCCTGACTGGGTGGAATTTGTTCTACTATATTGGCAAAAGTTACTTTTTGGGAGCTGTAGGTCTTTCAGGTACAACTATCTTTGAGGTACGGAGGGGATCATTATCAACTTGAGGCTCTAGCATTTTCAACAATTTCTCCTTTTGACCAGGGATTTCACATAACTCAAGTACGGGAACCGAAACTTTGGAGTTTGCTAACCAACTACCTAAATCAAAAGTTAGAGCAACATAATCTAACTTATCATTTATTTATGGAGGAATGTCAGAAATTGTTACCTTTGAAGCAGTTTGGGTAGATGGTCCATCCCTTGGTCTTCTTTGATATGTTATGCCTTTAAAATTCTGAACGTTGTTGCTATTTGAAGGCATTTCCCCATAATACTCAGTTAAGTAATCAACCCTTTGATGAGATTGGTTGGCTTGATTCCAACTATCCTTATGGTCAACATAGATGTCCCCTACATTGTGAATGAATTCAGGCTCGCTTGCAGACGTACTTGGACCGCAACCCTCAGGATAACCATGTTCTTGAACATAGCACGCATAATGGCAACACGATTCCTTATGGAAATCTATGCATGCCCTACAAAATGGTTTGTAAGGCTCAACCACATTAGAAGCCTCTAGCTGGTGAGGAGGCCTCTACTCATGGTTGGGATTCTTTCTCTGCCATGTTTGCCTTGCAAGGAAGGGTCTAGGAGGTGGCGGAGGTTGAGTTCTTTCAACAGTTATGACCCTATTTTGAACCTCTTTAATCTGTGCTAAGTGTTTCCTTTCCATGTCTTGCATTTTCTCAGTCATGTATTCTTCTCATAAGCTTCGTGTGATGGCTCTTTCCCTTTAGGTTCAATAGTTTTAAGAGGAGTTGATGATCTAGAGTAACCCTGGATGTTTGACTCTCCCGAAGACTGCATATTCTTATCAATTTTAATGGCCAAATTCTAAGCTTGAAGTAAAGTAGTCAGCTCCTTGTCTCTAATCTGGTACTGGATCTTGCCACTTGATGCTTCTATGTAATAATCCAAAGTGGAAGCTGCAGGAGGAGCATAAGTGGCAGGGATGGAATTTGACAACTCTGTGAACCTATTATTGAACTCATCCATGGTTTCCGTTTCAGATTTCTTCATACTAGTCAAAGCTGCTACTAGATGTCTAGGTTCTTTTTTACTGCCAAACTTTCCAAGGAAAGCAGTCCTGAAATCTGCTATGGTAGTGAACGAGTTGTTTGGAAAATTATCATACCAATTTCCAGCTTTGCCATCCAAAGATAGAGCAAACAGGGTCATGTAAACATCTTCATGTTTGTCAGCACCCCTGAAATAAGAACCACGGTGTCTGGAGAAATTCCTGATGTGCTGCTCAGCAGAGATGGAGGCATCAGTGCCATTAAAAGTCATAATCTTGTCGATAGCCTTTTCGAGAATGTCATGAGGCTAACCTGGTATCTGAGTAAAGTTGAGTTGAGTAAAAAACTCACCCATTGTATCAAGGAAACAGTTATTGTTTTGAAAATTTTCTAAGTATTCTTGAAATAAAAAGTGGATGTCTGAAACAGACTCAGATCCAAGTTCTACAAGGATCCTACGAGAAGCTAGTTTGTTCAGTCTCCTCCTATAGACTTTTTCAGGGTCAAGGATGAAACTAAGCAAACCTTCAGAGTTTCTTCTAGTCGAATACCTTGAGGTATTAACTGACAGTGGAGTCGCCAGGTGGATTCAAGTCTAATTTCTGAGAGTGATTGGACTAAAAATCTACCAAAAAAGGGAAAAATGTAAAAAACTAAAAAAGAAACAAAGGTTGTCCAGGAACAAAAATATTTGTCCCCGATAACAGCGCCAAAAGATGTTGTCCGCTGATTGCACACCAGTAGCATAAATCTTCTAAAAGCTGTATCCTCACTTGAGAAAGTGGGAGAGATGTGACCTTGGGGGCAAGCACAGAGCCAGGTACTATCACCTACTCCTAGCTCCTCCGTTTAGGCTAACTCCTAACGATGCCAAGGGGGGTAGTCCCTAACAAAGAGTTTCTATGGCTCAATGTGTTTAAGTTCAGTTTTAATGTTCGAATGATGCAAATGGGTGTTGTTTAGGAGTTATTATGATGGAAGATGATTATAATTAGATAACTGAAAAATTAAACATAAGACAAAAGAGCAATCCTCGTTGCTATCATAAGATTTACAAGATAAACAATATATTGAGAACTCACAAGATAATGCAGCATTCAAAGATATAAACTTTACTCAAAATATCCAATGGACAAATGGCCCAGATGATCAATAATGCATAAAAGAACGGACCAGTGCCTTATGGAGTCAACTTATCAGAAATGCTTAAATGTACCGAGTATGTGAGTTTCAAAATAGTACTGATGAATGTGTATTGCAATTAATCTTGGTTTATTTTAAAGTCTTTTAATGGTCTTGTTTAAGTTTCAACAAAAGGTATCAAGAGACCAACCGGGAAAATCTTCCGAGTTACTCCATTCAGGACATGACGGCTCGCCCAGTATCTCAGGCTGGTATCGGGAAGATTGACCAGCTAGCTGAGAATTTAGACAACGGGGGTTCCGACACCCTTACTAGGAATGACTTGGGAAACTTTTTACAATGCTGGTGCGTTGGTTATGGGGTAAAATTTTAATTTGTGTTGTTATTGCGGTCTTAGCAAGTCTGTTCACCGTTCTGAGTACGAGGCCAACTCGAAAGTCGACAGAGCATACTAGGTGAAGGATGTCAACGAAGTAAATTAATTAAGGGGGAATGTGAGTTGAAAGATTTTATTAAATAAATTAATTAAAACCCTCTGACAGAGAGCACTCTTGACTTTATCTTATGACAAAAGTTCAAGAGTCTTAGCTAAACTATATGCTTGATGCAAGGAAATGCAGTGGGAATGCTCTTTGATATAGAGCGCTCTTGAATTGGATTCCAGTAAGTTCAAGAGACTCAACAATTATTTAATTAACTTGCAAAAAAATAAAATGACTAATCTACCCAAGAATATCTTTTAGGTATTTAGGCCTTAATTGGGAGAGCATGGGGGTAAGTAAAAAAAACCGAAATAAACAACAACTCTCTGATAGAGAGCACTCTTGATCCACAAAGTGAGATTCAAGAGATTTCTACTTTAAAGCAGTTGAAATACCTTTTGAAAGATGAGATTTTTAAATGACAAAGTACACAACTTCACAATGAATCAAAAGAAGCTAATCTAGCAATTAGTGTTCTAAGCAAGAAAATGAAACTATTCTAAGTAAAGCAAATCTAATCTAAGAACACAAAAGAAAAGAACACCACAAACCTCCCCAAATGGGGGAGGTTGGGAGTGGGAGCTTAAAAACCCCACTCAAGAAGAGAAATTTTATTAAGTGTTACAATTTGCCTTGGGAATTTAACCCTTGAAAAGGACTTTTAAAATAAAGCTAGAAGACTAAAAATGAAGCTTTTTTAATAGATTTTATACAAAAAAGGAGAGTGATTTATCTTTTTGTTGAGAACCTTTTCTTCAAACCTGCAAAAAGGGAACAAGGAAGAGGATAGAAAGGAGCAAAAAGAGGGTAAAAGAGGACTAAAACAAATGAGGAAACGAGGGGAAAAAGGGAGAAGCAAACATCAGATAGTTGGCTGCAAAAAAAGAGGAAATGGGGCAGCGAGCTAAGCAATAAGAGGGCTGCAAAAATAGTAAAAACAGGGCAGCAACTTAGGAGAAAAGTGGCTGCAAATTTTTTGAAGAAAGTGGGCAGCAAAGAAATTGAAGAAGATAATCAAACAACAAGGTGGAAGGAGACCAAATTCAACCTAGAAGAAGAGGATAAAAACAACAAGACAATCGACCAAAGGTGGGATCAACCTCCGAACAAGGCGACCACTAGAAGCACCAGTCCCGAAACCGTCCAGTCTAGCTGGATGTACGCAAGAATGCTAATGGGGAAAGAGAAGTAGCCACAAAATTATGTGGCACTTGGGATCAAATCCCAAGCTTACTTTCTCAGGTCAAAACTAACATGTGATACATAGAAATATGACGAAAGAAGAGAGATATTTAGATCCAACCTAAGAAAAGTAATCAGAAAGAATTGCTTCTACTTGATGGATGAGGCAAAGAAACTTATGCTTCTTGACTTTTTTTGAAAGAAAATGACTCCTTGTAGAACCTGCAAAATGAATGTTAACCATGAAAGAGCCCCTGTATATCGGACAATACATGAAAGCAACACAACTTCAAGAGAAAATCATGGATTATGCAATATAGTGCTAGATTGTTAGCCTTCAACAATTATACAATCAAATGCTTAAGAATCAAGAGAGAAGGGAGCAAAGAAATGTATCACCTCACAAGGTGAATCATGACAAACAAAGAGCTTCTGCATTGACCTCCAAAGTCATCAACTTTATTAAATCTTAAGCAAAATGTTACAATGAAAATTCTCTAGAGCTTTTATGCCAAAAATTCCCATCCCAATAGAGCTAAAAGAGCCTCTATTTATACAAAGAAAGAGGGCTGAAACCCTAAAACCAAAACCCCATAACCTAGCTGGCTCGGCACATAACTGAGGCCCAGACTTGAGAAAAGTTGGTGTGAGTGAGGGGTGGCCTCCACCTAGGCAAGGCACCCCCACTCCCAATCCTAAACATCCAAATCCAACCTTTGGAAAACCCACACGTGTGTGGGTGCAATCATCCAGGAGAGAGGGCATGAGCTTGAGGAGGGAGGCGTGAGCATGAAGGATGAGTGGTATGGTAATGATAGGTGCCAAAAACACTTAGGTTTTTCACCAAACAATCACTTCAATTATTGCCTTGCTCCGTAATGATTATCGGGCCAATCACAGCTTTCCAAATCACCAAATCCATGAGTTTAGCTAGAGATGACAAGTCTGCTAACTGAATGTACCTTTAATGCTCTCTGATTGTTGACTGAAGAGGACTTGTGCAGAGTTGAATCATCATAAATGCCCAATGCCATGTCATTTAGCCTTTTATTTTATTCAATTTGGTTAATTTTGGAGAGTTTTTTATTTTCTCCAAAATATTCATTTTTAATTTTAATTAATAATTTCTTTGTAAATGGCTTTTTTGAGAAATTATTAATTATGAGGCTGAATGAACTTCTGAAACTTGGAGATAGCTGGCTGGTTGATCATGAATGATTTTTGGCTTAAGGTTAGAGCCTTCAATCACTGAATTCAGGTTTCGGATGGCTGACTTATTACAAAATTAAATTTTCCATTTAAATTATAGAAAAATTTAATTAAAAACTTAGGAAAAATTAAAAAATTAAAAAATCCAAAATTTGACGCATCCGGTAAAAAAAAATTGGAATTTTTTCTGAGGGTCCTAGTGACTTAGGACATGACCATAGTCTATTCTAATAATGTCTAGTAGGTTTATACATACTCAGTTGGACTCTAATAACCCCCAAAGGCCCATAATTCAAAATCGGGCATTCCAGCTTTGGAGGAAGTGGGAGAAAACCTCGTCGATTATACTCGGCTATAGGAAAAGCATAATTGTCAAGGGCAAAAAAATCCCTGGAATACTGTAATGCCCCAGGTTTGACCCCGTTACATTAGATGTATATGATGTATGTATTGTAATGATCATGGTGTGGAGCTAAAGGCAAAGGCCCCGCCATTGATCGGTAATGCTATGTTTTGGATTTAAATTTGTCACCGATGGTATATCGGGGCATCCGGCATATATTATGTTGGCCATCATGTAAATAGGCATCATAATTAATTAATGGGCACAACCAGCTACGGTCGCGGCAACTAAATCGAATGGGGCATGATTTTCTAAGGATAAGGGGGGTGAAATATTTAACCTATGGGGCCAATGGGGAAAAGCCAAATGTCTATGAGAAGACCCATCAAGCTGTCAACTACTTTTCTTGTCTTTTTCCCCAATCATTTATTTCTGCCAGAATGTGGTTGAGTTAGTTATTGCATGGAAGAGGAAGAGTATGGGCAACCAAAAATTCGAATTGGGCAGAGACCCATTTTTGAAAAACGTGTTTTGACTTCCTTGGCAAGGAAAATGCCCAAAAACGTAGGCCATTCTGCTATGCATTCACGTTTTTCAGTTTTCCTCACGTTTTGGGAGCAGCTGGAGTTTTTCCTGTGTCTTTCATTCCACGATTTTGGCTATTGGCTTCATTTTTCCCATGGATGGGAGGTCGTTTTTGTAATGCCAGGGACTGGGTTGTCTTCCTCACGTTTTTTAGTTTTCCTCACGTTTTTGGAGTTGCTGGTGCATTTTTCCATTCATGTTTTTGTGATTTCATGTGTTTTCACCATGACTGTGAAGAGCCATCCATGTTTTTGGCTGTCTCATTGACTATTGGTCTCATGCACAGACTGTTTGGGACGTTTTTTCCCTGCTGTGAGTTGTGCTCACCTATAAGCTACAGGACTGTGTGTCTTCCCCCACGTTGTGAGCCGTTTTTGCTGTTTCATTGGAGCTGTGCAATTCGTTTTCCTATTTAAGCTGTGATAGCTAAATTGGTTGCCTGAGTGCAATGGTTGGTCTTTGGACTGTGTGAGGAGTGAGGATTTTGGC
>LPNX010937364.1:358531-534190 GCA_001517045.1 Pseudotsuga menziesii
GTGATTATACTGTCATGCATTCTCTCAGCATTCTGTTTTAGCATTTCAGCATTGTATTTTTATGCCTGTACATGTTCATGGGCTCTTAGGCCGGTCTGATAGAGCCATTAGATCGCGTCCTCTTTGCCGGTCGGAGGCATGGGGACGTGACAAATACTTTAGTTGAAATTCTACGTCTTAGGAGACCGAACCACTCAAAACACCCTACTATCACATTTTATTACAAACCCCACGGGGCCATGGTCATAATTACTTAAAACAAAAACTGACTAGCCAAAACTAGCTAGACACAAAGGCGGATCATCTGATACACTGGAAACAAACATTTATCATGTTTGCCAAATGGCGGCTCCTCAGCTAATCCAACTATAGTACAAATAAGTTGGCAACAGTCAGTAAGAGTCCAACTTATTGTATGCCGTTGAATAACCTCCTGTAGCTTTAATTCATGGATTCTCAAGTATTTGTAAGCAACAAAACTCAATGTTTAAAGGTTTCTAGCTTACCCATTCTCTATACTCACCTACAACCATCTCTTTTACCTCAAATCTACTTTTCTCCTTCCAAATTCGAATTTTTGGTTAATGCACAATTTGGTAATAACAATGACAATGGCGAAAATAACATGAAAAATCTCTAAGTAGTGTAAATTTGCATAATGATAATGAGTGGTAGATTCCAAAGGATATGAGAAAATGATAGAAAGACAACTAACATAACTTCTTACCATAGAAAGAAGGACTCTTACAATTGTCATAGAAGTACAATCCCCTCATGCTTCCATATCTAAGTGAAAAAGACCTTCCCCACCAACTTCACACATGCATTCAATCATTGGATTTAATACTCAAAATGAATGAATTGGCTCATTTAAGGCACATGGCATCAATTGGATGAGTTATAAGGTTGACACTTGGTAATAAAGGATTTAACCTCCCATAGGCCCCCTTTTCCTCTTCCCCTCTAGTGGAATCATAGCTCTCTAGTGCTCTTTACAAAACCATTTTGAACCATTTTATTTTTTTTCCAACATAATATTTACATATCTTTCGAGTTAGCATGATAAGCCAACCATGGGGTCCATTTAGAGATATTTACATTATACATGCCTATGCATTCACTAGTCAAGCCTTGGCCTTTAGTCCCACACTAGGAATTCATACTAGCATATTTACATCATTTACATAATTTTGATTAATACATTCCAAGTCAATACTAGGGGTATTACAAAGTCAATCAAGAGATTATTAATGACTATCTTATGATGCATTGCCCATAACTTAAATGCAATAACTTTGTTTATGGCATCTCTGCTAATCAATCCAACCATGTTTCCCTCTTGGCTTTGGCAACATATCCCAAACCCTTTTGATGGAATTCACACAAATTAGGTGTTGTAGGTGTGACACATCAAACAAAAAACGGGTCTTATGAGCGTGCATTCTCTCATCCTCCATGAATTAGAGAAGATGATGTAATAGTTGTATGAGAAAGTAAAAGCTTCTAGTTCCTATATCAACCTACCTCTGTCGTAATAACAAGAGAAGGTATTCTCCATCAAGACAATGGTTCTATTGAGCCCTTTCAAATATTTTTCATTGCCTTTTTAAAAATTCATTTGACTAAACCATAGTTTTGATGATACATCTCTTTAAAACTTTTTGAGGTTATAAAAGCTAAGTCCGGTTTAAGGTCATTCAAGGGGAACAAATCTCCTTGGAGGATTTTGATTGGGAGTGATGCCTCTTTATCACATGAAGCCTTAACCATACTTAAATCCACACAAAAAACCTTACGAACTTTAGGTAATTCATTGACCATCTAGTACCAAAAGGAAACACTTTTTTCAACGTCATTCAACTCATAGATATCGCCCATGCCAAGAATCGACCATGCAAATTCAATAATGTCCACAATCATTGTTGAGTTGGTTCAATGGCCTAACAAGCCATAATTGATACCATGGTAGGAAAAATTAGGGTCGCAATACCTCCCTGGCTATCTACATAATTAGAAAAAAACAACAACATTTGACCATACAACATTCAAAGCCATATTTAACCAAAAAAAAGAAGTGACTTCTTGTAAATATAAGATATCCAAACATGGAATCAAATTTCTAATCCTTTGAAGCATGGATTTTCTATAGGGCTCCATGAGACCCTTGATTTCATGCCATTACCTTCATTGAACCATATAACAATATATTCCATTTCCTCTTAATCATTTTTTATCTTGTCCAAATGCATCGAAGGAATTCAATCAGACCACACTTCTATAACTATCAAGTGTATGAATTTGTGTCTCTCTAATGATTCCTTCGTCTTTGAGGTTGTCTTAGGATACACCAAGGGAGGGAAAGACCATTCCCTTTTACCTCCTTGAAAAGAGGAAGCTTGATAATGATTCATAATATCCTTCCTAGTAGTAGACATTGTGGGATTATGTAGAGTCAACCCTATTCAAATGATGAGTTTGGTAGGTTGAACCTTCTACATCGTTGTTACTTTGTTTCCATGGGAGGACTTTCACATTGCTTATACTTTATAAATTTTAGGGGTGAGGTCGAGGAACAAAGTTTGCTTGAGGCACATGTTTCTTTGGTTTAACAATAAGGAGCCAATCCCACATTCTATGATTTGGGAACCCATCATCTAAAATGAATGTCCATGAAGATGATGTACTTCACATGGTGTTTAAATACTTTGACCTTGGCTTAGAGATGGACAAATTCTTTCAAATCTGTATACAATTCGACCTTTAGTGAATACACATTTTCAAGTTATGGGCTTAAAGAAGCACATTGACCCATGCCAGATAAAGTCAAATGATGTTATCACAAATATTGTATATCTATCAACAAAAATATTCATATGAGACTCATCAGGAGGAATTTCATTTACACGTGGAAGACTCTGGAAACAAACGTTCATGGGTCTTTGACAAAGCCATGGCCACAATGCATAGATACATTGCTTATGTGAACAATCATAGCTTTCATTGGATTAAAAAATTGAAATTTGAGCCTAGAGTTTACCATTTTAAGATACCCCAAGGCTTGTGACATGTGAGATTGACCACTTAAGACGACCACATGCTAATTACATTGTTACATTGTTAGTAGTAGTAGCAATAATAATAATAATCTATCTTTAAGGTCATAACTAAGCCGAACACCAATTTGGTGTATGAGACCCCCCTTGTTTGTGGGATAAATGACCCCATTCTGTGCAACAATGTAATTGCTAAAGTATACATAGGTGTACATACCCTACTCCCTTCTAGATTTGAACCTATGATCTCCTAAGAAGAAATACATGTTTTTAACAGTTGGGCCCACTTAGGAACCAAACAAATACGTGAAATAACAAATATTCTTAATCAACCTAAAGATCACCACATACCAACTATAATGCTAATGCAAAAAAACAAATCCTCACAAAATTAAAAACCTGCTTCACTTTAGTTAGAAACCCTTCCCTCCCTCCTTCCCTCCGCCCCTATGCATCACTATTTTGACTTTATATTCCTTTGAAACTCATGCCATGAGAGTGGTACATGGTGAAATTAACGTAAAACCCCATGGATACCTTACACCCCAATGGTGGAGTAACCTCCAATGTCCCAAGGACCACCTCCTTTTACACCCTAAACCATTCCTCAAATTCAATCTATAACATCTTTATTCTAATGATATAAAAAACAATATTGGGAAACCAAGATAAATTACGGCTCATGATAACACGACAACAGAACCCCGCCCCGAAAGTATAACAGAGGAGAAGCACGAAATCTTGGGAGGTTGAGAAATCACACTGATTAAAGGCGATACATTAACTTTCTATCGATACTGGACCTGAAGGTGAGTCTTCAGACATCCCTGCAGTCATTTTGCTGCCGCTGGACCGATCAGTTTTGCCGCCCACATGGGCATATGATAATTATATAGGTTGAAAGGACTTGCTGCCCAAATAAATTTATGCTAGATTTAAAAGCGATTCTGCTGGCAAACTGAATATAAGCTGGATTGAGTAAATAACGTTTTCCCAGACAATGTTATATTCGTTGGCAGAAACAATCAATATTGCCACTCCATGACTATTTGTGAGTTAGATGCAATGGTTTTAGTATGACCATTTGATTATTTGTTTTCAAGGGTTCTTAGAATTGGGTTACATATTCCTTTTTTATGAATTTATTGTTGAACTTGCCAGGCGTTTAAAGAAGTATAATAGGGTTCCCTAACTTCGGATACATATCAAATGAAGGTGTATGGTTTTGGACCGGATATCACCCCAATCCAATTTGTCTTGTGGTTCAGTGTATGGTTTGTGGACTGGCTGTCATGGTTCTGCATCGAATTTCGCAACACCCAAATCAAATTCCTGAAACTTATGATGATGATAGCTAAAAGCTAAAGAGAATCCCAGTTTTTTGTGTTTTACATGGTTAGACCTACTACTTTATGTTGAGTATGACCGAGTTTGGCATATCTTCAGACTATGGTTCAAAATTTTTCCCTCAAAGATTTGTTTGGCAAGTTTATCTATGCAACCTGCAATTCCAGTCTACTCAACAAATAAAGAAATCCCACTCTACTTGCACCATGAGTGAAATCTTAAGCAGATAGATTGTGGTGATTGGAAATTTTTAAGCAGCGAGTTCGTAAGCCATGATGAGAATGTGGGTGCCTAACAAGCACGGAGTTGAATTTGAGCCCTGTGCTTTGTGAATTCAACCCAAAAAAAAACTACCCTTAAGATGTACATCTCATCTTATATACTGTTTCTGCAATTCTGGTATACTGAAAGAATGAAGCAAATCTTACTCTTGAGATGTATACCTCATTATATCAGTCCCTTCTGCATTTCCAGTCTAACCAAGGAATGAAGATAATCCTACCCTCAAGAATTACGCCTCATCATATTTAATGCTTTCGGCTAGGTATGACGATTTCCTGTGCTTCCAGTGTTCAGAATTTGCTTACCAAAATTGGCCGGGCATATGCTTTGGCGAACCTGTGTGTCTACACTGAATCATCAAATCTCAAATCACACCCTTTGATCCTGTTCCCAGCCTCCTACTGTCATGATTCACCCTTTGATTCTATTCCCAGCCTCCTACTGTCATGATTCACATATGGAAAACAATTTGGGGTATACTTATGCGACTGTGCAAGTCTGTTCTTAACCAGGTAAGTTGATGCCTGGTCAGACCTAATGTTTTCTGTTACTCCGAACAACTTCACCGTCCATTGTCTGATTTACAATTCTGAAATTGCTTACTGATAAACCAGTGAAACTGGAACTTATAGAGTAAAACCTTCAGGTTCAAAATTCTGATTCCAAAGCCTATGATCGGCATGGATAATATAATTATCCAAAGTGGGTGGTCGCGCATCCTTTATCCATATCTTCTGAGTGCTTGACATTTAAAATAAACCTTTATAGAATTCAATGCTATTTGGATTTTGCTGATTAGGCCTGTTCTATTGCTCTACACAATATTAAAGCAACAGCCTATCTATTTAAACACCAACTTAGGACGAATGGAAAACATTGGCAGCTATGTTGCATGAAGCATAGTACGAGTTTCTGAAACAGGAATGGAATGGTGATTCCCAAATTTTTTGAGATATTTAAATTAGTATAGATTCATTTTAAATCTGGATTATTAAGCATTGAGATGGATCCAATTTTTTAAGTTGTAAATATTTTTTATCTTAAATTTTTTACACATTTTAAAAAATTACATCTAGAAATTTGATCCCTCTTGGTGCTTGATAAATCCAGGTTTAAGATGGATTCACGCTGGTTTTAATTTTTTTATTTTATGAGTTCACATGGATTTTTTAAATTACTTTTTATTTGGTTTTAATTTTTTATTTTATGAATTGACATGAATATTTTTAATTAATTTATTATTATTATTTTTGGTAACATTATCCTACCATCTCCCTATACTGAACTATATGGCATCTAGCTCCTCTTAATGCAAAAATACAAAAAAATCTAAATATTTAAACAAATAGTTTTTAACATAGCACAAATTAATATAATAACAATTTAAGAGGAAACCTGACTCTATTAACAAAGAACTCTCAAAGATGATTACATTATACAAAATCCAAAAGTAGCCTTTATAAATGATACTATATATCCAAACTCAACCTCTATGCATGAAGCATGAGTTTATCCATCTCATCTTCATCTTCTTCAAGAAAAATAGAACAAGATGCATGTTCAGCAGCGGATCGTAGATTGGAAGAAGTGTTTCACTCTTGTCTCAGCTTCTTCTCTGCCTCGAGGCATAAAGCATTTTAATCAATCCGCTATTTTGGGGCTACAGTTGGAACTTTTGATGGTTTTTTTGGTTCAACTTCAACCTTTGAGCATATTGTATCCTTTCATTTGGATCTGCTGTAGCTGAACAAAAATCAACACCTGACCGCTTCAATGCAAAATGCGTGTTTAAACTCTTGTGTAAGATCCCTTGTTGGGTTTGTGACATAGATTGCACTCCCATTCCCTTCAAATCCCATCGGGGATTCTTACAGTTTTTTTTACATGCTTCGAGGATAGTAGTCATTTTACTTGGTCGGTTTAGGAGCTGTAAGAGGAAGGGAAACAGCACTTTGGGAAGCTATTGATGGTGCAAAAGTAAAACAGCAAGCTCTTCACCAAAGATAAGGAAGCCCACAACAATCTTATTGCTGTCCACAACTGTCTTCTGGTTGGGACTGCACCAAAACTTGCTCCCAATGCTACAAAACACAGTAAAAAAAGCTTTCCAAAGCTGTAGGTAACCCTTGCTCAAATGCTTTTGTAGAAAGTACAAGGGATGAGTGAGAAAGCTTGTTATTATAGGAAATTAGGCACTGTTAGGGTTTCTCACTTTCAAGTTTCCATTTTTTCCAATTGTCATTAGTGTCATATTACGTTTAATTGTCATTTTCTAATGGCTTAGTCGCTGCTTTGCTGCATTATGTGGGTCCCATTGAGCCTTTGATCATCTTAAACATGCTTTTGACTGGTTGAAACGTGCAATCTAGGGTCTGTGTTTTGGCTGATGTTTTTAAATCAAGAAACACTTGTGGGAAAGCTTTCCAACGTTTTAGACACGTTCGGGTATTTCAGGGTTCTGATAGGGCGATAGGGCGAGGAGGTGTGGGGGTTTTTCTACAACAGAAGTTGACAACTTACTTGTGTAATCAAGCTAAGCTCGAGGAAAAGGGGTCTGCGATATGTCTTCTTTTATTTTATACATTGTAACTTGTAAGGGTGCTTCAATATTTAGGTCTGTGTTATGATGACATTGGATCTGAAAATCTAATGTCATTCAGTGAAAACTCGGGAAAAATGTTTTCCATGAATGCATAAGATTTACTTAAGCTTAAACAACTGTAAGCAAAATTCTTCTACAAGCAGCATTTTCCAAATTTGTTTTAAAGATTATCATACATGACACTTGGGTGATGTTAATGCCAGTTTGAATTAACCCCCTAATCTGTCCAGTAAAGAACAACTGATCTTTGGTGAAGTGTTATTACATATGATCAGAGGAAAATATAAAGGATATATTATTTATTTACTAGGTTTAAGTTCACAACAGGGCATTATTTTCAAAGACTTAAATCTCCTAACCCCATGGCATCTAACAAATTTCAAAGTTGTGGAAAATATATGTAAGTCACCAGGACCAACCCAAACTGTGAAAAAGGCTAGGGTGAGTGTATGGGCTTGGGAGCATCTCTTTTGTTATGTTGGCAGATGCCTGGAGTGAAGCGGGAGTGGGAATGCGGAGTGGTCATTCCCTGAAAAGTCCTAGGAGTGAAGTGGTCCTGAGAGCATTTCGTACACATATATATTAGTATATAATTCTATATATCATAAGCATAGATATTCAAGAAAAGGTCCAGAATGTCAAATTCCATTTAATAGTTTAAAAACTAACTTAATCACTTAGTAGTTGGTAATTTGCTCGAATAGGAAATGAACCAGATAATATCAACAATCTAGCTCACTTTTCTCAACACACACAATCTGTTTTTTTGTTGCTTTTATTATTTAGGAAGCCATCAATGATTGTGAAAACAACTCCACTGGCAGATAAAGCTACCAGAGTTGATTTGGCACGAAACTCATTTTGGCCCACAAGTCAAACACAGCTCATGGCTTGGCAAAGACTTGAGGGTCAACCACCCAACACAAACTCGACAAATAGAAAAATAAAGAACATAAGAATTCCAAATAAATATAATTTTTTTTGCATTGAAATTAGATTAGCTATGAAAGATTACACTGAGTATAATCAATTTGTTTGGGTCAAACTTGGGTCAAACTCAGGTATGACGGATCAAAGTAACAATGTCGAACTTGTCAAACTCGGGTTTTATGGGTTTGATTTGACATAGTTGTGTTTGGCAAGTTCTGTATCAAACCAATCCGTTTTAGTGGCCAGGTTGGGTCAAATTGGTTGGTTCCTATGACTATGCTGACATCGTTAATTGAGGAGGATCATCCATTATGAAATTTAGGTAGTTAATGATGGGTTTTTTATTTGTTTAGGAGCGATCTGTTTGAGCAACTCATGGTTAGGGTCCCCGTTCAACACACTCTTTGCTCTATTTGGACAACAAGCAGGTATGGGAGATTAGATATATGAGTGACTTGATTTTCAACATGGTGCCTTTGAATATGTTATACTTCTCTTCATGTGGTGCATGCATGTTCGCTACTGCTATTTGTCCTATAGTACATCCCTTATTGTTTTATAGAGATAGGTATGGGGCATGTGAGGTGAGGTTCGATTGCAATGTAGTTAGGGCATAGAGGCCGAGTAGGTATGGTGCATGTGAGATGAGGTTCGATTGCAATGTAGTTAGGGCGAGAGTTCGGTCAAGAGGATTTGTGTAGATGCCATATATGTTACCAGAAATGGGAAATGGTATATGAAATAGATATGGTATGAGAAACGACAAATCCTAGTTTTTGGCACATATAACTTTTTACATATATATATATGCAAATATACTAAAATATTTCATTTTTCACTTAAACAAAGTCAGAGTACTATATATATATTTTCCAGACTTTGTCTCGTATTCATGTTGTTATGTAGATGAACACTTTCATACGATGGCAGGGCATTAACTCAAATAAACTATGATTTTATCCTTCACACATAGCTCACATCAAGTTAGATACCAAATTATAACGAAATCTAAATCATATATATAATATAAGGAAATTACATGAAATGCTGTAAGTCAACCATTTGATCAAAATTTAAGAAAGCCAAACTACAAGCAGCGGAAAAAAAAATAATAATAATGTGGATTGCTTTCAAGTTTCAACTTTCAAGGAGTGATTTAAGTTGAAAGTGAAAGCTTGCACAGGATATTTACCTGATTCAATGACCTTGTGCCTGCATAACTACTTCTGATTCAACAACTTCATCGCCAAACCTAAACGCTCAAGCTCCAACAAGACATTGTAATGTATGAGAGGAAAAAACAATGGGTTATGGCCCATGGGTATATAAAGAGTTTGCTCATGGACCAAGTCTAGGTTTAGGGTTTGTCTAGATTATATATAGAAAAATGTAGCAAGCTTTAAATCAAATCCGTTTGAATGGGTTATTGGTATATAAAAAAATTGCTCTTGGACCAAGTCTAGGTTTAGGTTTTGGTCTCAATTAAATAGTAAACCAGATTTTGCCATGTCAACAATGTTCACATGGAGCCCAACAATTGGTTCGCCAACTATTAGCTCATGAAAACTCCAACATCTAGTTCACCCCTGTATCAGCAGAGATTTGAACCTTAATGGGGAGAATGAAACACCTACCTCCCCACTGATCAAGCTATTGCCCACCAACAATAACAGCTATACCTCTTAAGCTTTGGTTGTGCTTGTCAATGTTTGGACCAACTTACCATTCTTTTGCAGTGTTATCATTGTCTCCTGCAAAGCCTTAGTCTTGTCTACAGTTTTCACAAAGATAAAGTATGTAGCTTTTAGGTTGGTTCCAAGTGCAATAATGCAAATGGTTCCTTCCAAGTATGGTATCCGATCTGTAGCATGTAAAAACACCCCAGTAATTCTATCAGAAGAAATTAGTTGTGCTCAGATTTCTTTTGTTATTTTATTAAGCATGATTCATGATATTGGATCCTAGCAAGGAAGTTCAAATACTGACTGGCTTAATTTATGCTGCAGAAAACTTTAAAATTCTACATGATAGCTATCGTCTACAATCATAGGTAAGTATAAACATGGTAAATAGGAAGTTAAAAGGTTTTCCCTTTTTATTACAGGCAACTCATCAGGACAAGGCTATAATTTGTTTTGCTTGAATGCTTTTGACTTGTTTGATGGTCTTCAATATCTTCTTACATTGGAACAGAATACCATCAATCAGTGGAGATCAGACGTGACTGCTCCTTCAGCATTCCATTCTTCTTCTATGAATACTTCAATAGATGAAAATAGTACACAGCCTGCTCCTCCCGGAGTTACTTTTTCTCCTCCTCCACCGCCCCCATGTTCTGTTTCTCTCAATGCTTCCATTACATGTCCACAACAATTTTCTCAATGGTCTCCAGGACAGTTTTCTCAAAATCTTCCTCCATACTCGCCATATCCCCATGTAAATACCATGCAGCCAGTACCTTTTCCACAGCAGCAAACAGTTCAAAGTCAGTTACCTCCTTCATCTTTACAACCAAATTCGGGACAGCTTCCTTCTGTAATACAGCCAAATGTTGAGTCCCAAAGCAGCCAACTAGGAAATCAGTCTCGGCCATTTTTTCAGCCATCAACATTGCCTTGGCCTAACAGTGCAGGACAGCCTCCAATTTCTGCTTATGGACCAGTTCCACCAAGTCTTCCCCGACCTCAGTTTCCATCTCAAGCTGATGCTGCTCAAGTATGGCATCAGATGCCTAACCATTCATTGCCTTCAACTCATACTGTCAATGGATATGGATTGTATCCTTCTGGAACAAATTGTAGACAGCCACCTCATTTTCTGCAGCAAGGGCAGTCTCAAGGAGGAATGCCTCCTTATTCACCAAATGCATCTGGTGGACCTCCTCCTTATGGAGAACCACGGGCAATGCATGTTGGACAGATACCAAGTCAGACACCTCGGCAAGTGGTATCAAATCAGGTGCCTCCAGGGCAAATGTCAAGCCAAACTGTGCAATATCAATCAAATCCTTCGCAGGAAAGTAACGCTTCTCAGTTGCAAGAAAATCATGACCATGAACAGTCACAAGATCTGCAGAAACCTTTCCAAGATCAACCCTTGTGGCCTCAACAACAGAACGCAGAACAAACACCTGAAAAAGTATCTGAACAAAGCAATAGAAGTGACCCCAAAAAATTTCAGCGGGAAAATAAGCGAAAATCACGCTGGGATGCAGAGCCAGAACAAAAACAAGGTCAAGAGCAGAGTGCTAAAGAGAATTTAGAGCCTTCACGCTGTCCACCTTCACAATCAGGCCATGTAGAAACAGAACATGCTTTAGGCATTTCTCAAAGAGTGTCTATGTCTCTAGCTGAAAATGGTAATGCATTTTCAGCTTCCCCTAAGAGATTTCATGCTAGGGATGCAGACAGCATTGAAGATGCAGTGCAGAAAGCAGTGTTGCGTGAACAGGTAAAGTCATCACTGGTGAATAAGTAGCATATTTCTTTGATTTCCTTAAGTTGATGTTGAGCTTGATTTGGATTCATCCTTATCTCTGGGCGTGACCAGGAGACAGAAACACAACAGATTATCAGTCAACAAAGGTGAGTTCTACTTTGCACATGACTATGACATAGGATGTCATTTCTTATAATGATATGATGGAAAATTCTGAATTTCTTCAAAGCTCATTGCTAAGATTTACTCCAGTCAAATTACTATGAAACTTGCAGTAAGCTTAACTCTATGTATGAGATTATTTTAAAAGCACTGTACTGTTTTGTGCATTCTAATGCAGACAAGAGAGGAGAGGGCATGAAAGCCTGGAAAAAGATGAAACAGATATATTATCAGAGCGCCATGACTCCAAAGCTTTGAAGGTGAGAACAAGTTAAATTCTGTTTCCTGAATTATCTCCTATTTGGGCTATATGAGATGAATATTGGTGTATTGTTGTTATAGAGGTAGGATATGTATTTTAATTATATTGGTTCCATTCTTTAAGGTTTATATTCCATAGTAGCATAATTCAGTTGTATTGGCCTTTTGTGTACGGAAATTTCGAACAAATTCGAATTCGTCGAATATTCAATCTATTTTTAATAAGGATACGGATTAATTTTGAAAATTGATTTTAAAAAGCCAAATTTTAATTATTAAAACAATATAAAATAAATACCTTTCAATTTTATATTTTGTAATTCAATTTAATAGGAATAAAAATATGCCAAAAAAATTAAATATGCAAATATAATAGTTGCACTAGATTTATTGGTTGCCAAAACCATGTGCCCAAACCCACTTACATCCTTGCTCGTTAGGGAGTCAAAGTTAACCCTAATACAAATTAAACATTAATTAATTAATTCCAAATGTAAATAGTGGTAAATATTATTTACTTTATTCTTAAACTAATTAATAACTATTAATAACAAAGAGTTTTCTCTCTTATACTAAGGGCATTATATTTTTGTTTTTTAAAGAGTAATTTTGGTTATAAGAAATATGTTTAAAAAAAGAATGATTTTTTAAGTTTAATGGTTGATATTTAATATTTCATTAAAAATATTGTATATATTTAACTATATTAAATGTTATATATATTGTTGTATATTTAATTAAAAATATTATATATAAGAAGTCTACTTCCGTATTTTATTCGTATTGGATGTTTTAGTTATGTATTTTTTCCGTATCGAATCGTACTCGAATTATACTACTATGCTATATTCTAGTCTAACGTTATTTGTGGGCCACTTTTTTGTTAATTTTCAGGAGACTCTATTGAAGATGACAACTGACCATCGTGCAGAGGTGTCTGCTAAGCGGGGGAAGTTGACTCATCCTCATCAAGGTGGCTTTTGAGTTAAATTATTATCTGTGCTGGCTTCTTTCTGTATGTCCTAGATCATGTCTACTGTGTCTGTTAAGAGAATTTCTAATGGAATTGAAAGGCCTGTTGTTTCTTATTGGCATCTATAATATACTTTCTTTAAATCCTTCAATGGGGCAGTCACTTGTGAATTATCCTCTATAAATCATGTAGCATGCAGTTAGGGGGTGGTTGTAGGTTTAAAATAGTGCTATTGTATTCTGACTTTCTCTTACATGCATTCTTTGAGACTATAACACAAACATCAGCTTCCTTCTAATGATGACAATTGCACCCTTTTATATGTCTACAAAATCCTGCTGTCTGTCTACGTGATCAACATACTGAGATTAAAAATATACAATGCAGCTAAGTTGCCAGGAAACTTGGGTACGGGTACAGGTACAAGGACGCCACTTTTTGAAAAAGGGTACTTGGGTACGTCGGGTACTGTATATATCATACATGCATGTAGATTTTTTCATAAATTATGAATCATGATTCATAATTATAAATTCGAACAATGAACATTCAGATTGAAAATTTTAAACATAAAATTTGCTAAATTATAGACTCAGTAGATATCAATTGGAAGACTGGAAGTTACATAAAATTTGATAAATCACTGTACCAGGCAGCTGTAACAGACAATCAAACTCAGACATGAAGGTACCCTTGAAATCTTATTTTAAACACCTACTTTTACTAAGTGTTACATGCAATAAAAAATTGCAAATTGCCAAATATATTCTTGTGTTGTTGTGAGTGTATTTCTCAGTATTAAATACATGTATATTTTTTATGTGCACATTTGGTAGTCAAATTATGTTCCATGAGTGCTGAACACCAAACCATAAAAACATTCATTGTAAAACAATGTAAAATCAATCTACCAGATTCGGACAATATTCAGTGGAATTTGAACAGTGTTGCAAAGTGTTTGACATAAGTCCTGAACCAGATTCCATACGTAGTTAGCAAAAAACTAGTTCAGATTTGGTGGGGGTTCATTTCATTTTCCCCAATGGATTGCATTTTACTGAGTTGATCGTACCCCCGGAGTACCCAAACATGGGGTACAACATACCATTTTGCCTATAAGTACCCCTTTTTTTATAACGAAGTCTCGGGTTCGTGGACCAAGTATGGGGTATGGCAGGAGACGTACCCTTCGAGTATCCAAGTACCCGGTACGGGTACCTTGGCAACATAGCAATGCAGTGTTCCTCTTATAAACTCTGAAAATTTCCCTGCCTATCTGCGATGAAGAGCCATAATGTCCAAACTTAATTTTTTTTCCTTGGTGACAACAGACTTCAAACAATGAATAAAATTCCAGCAATTATAATCAGAAAATTCCAGCAGCAAATCACTTCAATTATCCAAGGTTACAGCAAGAGTTAGGAAGGCTTTATTTTACCCCAACCCCAATGTCCTTTTATTGGAGCAACAATGCCCTTCTACAAAGATTATTTCGGCAGTAATTATAATGGCATTCCTTGCAAAGCCCTAGTCATCCATGCAAAAGAAAAGAGAAATGGAGAAACCTTACATTGAGCTTGACCCTTAACTTTTTTCTTCTAAGAGCTCTTCAACTAAGCATTGGAGGGAAAATCCCATTCATCCAACCATACCTTTGCAAATGAGAGTTCTCTTCCTTTTATACAGCTTCTTCTCAACCATTTTACAATAAGATATTATTGACTAATTTCTAGATCCATGAAACTTCTAGAAATAATAATATTAAAATACATAATGAAGGTCTAGAAGCCTCCTTTAAGCTAGCACTCTTAATTAAGGGTAAAAATATGCACAAAATAGGGCTTGATTTAGTCTTTGTTGCCGCATGTGTGAAGTTCGTCTTCGCTTGGGGGCATTCTCCAAGAATGATCATCTAGCATCTTCCTCTTCCCAAAATAGTAATAGAACTCATGAAAAGGTGGAGCGCTCCATTAGAAATGGTCAAATCTGCCTAGCGTTTGAGGTGGCAAATTTGAAATCACCATAACTTTCACAATATTTATCAGAATCTCTATTATAACCACACTTAGGAAATGTTACATCCACTTTGCATCATCTATCATTGGTCTGGCAGTAAGCTGGGCACTTTGTGGAAAGATATGTACTCTTCTTTGGAAAGAGGACATAAAGGAGCTGTTCTAGTTGTTTCTAAATGGAGTGTTCCACACAAATGTCCTCCTTTATGCCACATATGAGTGCCCAGTGTCACCTTCTTCACTAGGACTGTCATCCTTTATTATGCTATGAAACTCCCCATATATCCCTCCAAATGATGGGTATTCCTTGACCACTGTGAGAGTGTTTCTAGGAGACATGTCAATCTTCATGAGGGGTGTTCTCTAGAAACCTCTTTGTTGCCTTTAGATGATGCCCAAAGTCCACAAGGATGGTGAGTCATGCCTCATATGTAGAAATGCCTTGTATGTTGTGAGATGAACCCAAGTGCTGAGAAATGCCTCCAAATATGTGACTTTTTCCATGAAAGTTGTGAAGACATCCCAATGGAGAAATATGCATGAAAATATGTCAATAAGTGTGCCAAAAGGTGAATGTCTGCTACATGTGTAAACTTGCCTCCAATATGTGAACTCAACAAAAAAACATGCCTCAAAATTGTGAATATCCGTCAACATGTGAAACAAAAGGCCTCCAAATATGTGAATAGATGCTCGTGCAATGCTGCTGAAAATAATGCCTCTGAAAATGCAAACTGGACTTGCATTTTCAGGCAGTAACAGAGTGCAAAGCTATTTATTTTCTCATGTTATGCCCGTATTCTTTAGCTTCCTGCACTTGGTTCGGATTCCAGAAGCAAAAACTGAAAGTCCAGGTCAGGGAATCTCCCAGTTAGAAGATTTGATTCATCATGAAGATGCCATGTCCCAGTTTTGATAATGAGATTGAAGTCTAGGAGTGTGTTGTATTGCTTTCCTTGCATTCGATAATGATATTATTTATGTAGAACATACAACCAGCATTCTTTATTAGTTATGGACATCATTTGTCCATATGCTTAAACTGGTTTTGCATTCAAAGTGGAATATCTACTGTGAATTTGTATATCACGTTTTACCCGTGTCTTTTGAACTGTTTAACCACTTTGGTTTTCTTATGCTCATTCATGCTGCTTACCTTTGATGTTTGTTTGGCCAGATCTAAGGCGTTGCTACACCTTTTTAGGTTTGAAGACTTTTTGAGTGTTTGTAATGGATCTCTTTTCTACTTAAGTTATTGAGATCTGTATATCAATTGATGATGATAGAGAATCCAATTGATGACAGTTTCTTGCAGTCCTTTTTGACACTTTGGAAATAACAAATTTCTGTAATTTTCACCAATATAGGGTTTATCATTCATCTTTTTTTGTTGCTTTCTTGAACCCCTTTCCATTCGTGGTAATGCTAGGATGACAGAGCTATTGCACATAGTAGGATATTGCCAATGTTTCATGTGTGCATTATTTATTATTTAATTTCTAGCTCTAAGCATAGAGCAAGGGTCTTGATGAAATTATTTTTTCTTTCTTTCAGGAAATGTAGAAATTGGGAATGGCTATGGTGTACCTGGTGGTGGGGCATATTATGGAACACCTCGTACTCCAATGTTTACCATTGCATCCAAGTCTAATGATCACAGCTTTGAAGGCCATAATATATCCTCTAAGGCAACCTTGGATGGTCGGGTGTCACCTGTTCACCAATCAGAAGTCTCCAATGACAGAGGTTTTAATGTAGGTCCAAAGAAGGATTCAATGATGGCTGAAGCACAGTCTTCAAAAGAAAGCCAGATGCAACGAAAAGAACTTCCTGAACTACTTAAACAAAGGTTGAAAGCACGAGGGCTGCTTAAGGAGACTAATGCAACTGATTCAGCTACTCACGATGTAGGTGTCTTTATATTTCCTCTATTTCTATTTTTATTCTAGTTTCCTCGGGCATACTTTTCGAATCGACTTGAACATTTTGATCTTGCTGTGGAACAAACAGATATTTTATGATTCCTTCTGCATCAGGCCCTCTTTGCCATTGTATCATATTTTTATAGATGTATGCACCACCAAAGTCTTATTATAGGTTCTCTACACTGATGGAGGAGTACTCTTTTATTTTTGATGGCTACTTGCTTAATCTCATCCTATATTTTTCCTGCAGAGAACAACAGATGCTGTTGCAACAGGGAATGGCACATCCTCCAAATTATTGCCTCAGGGATGGGTGAGGCTGAGGACTTTACCACTTATCTTGATCCAGTTATCTAAAATTCCGTGGAATCATCTTTAGTACTTTAATGTGTTTGTTTTGTAGATATTTTGCACTATATATTGCATGATTTAAGTTCTTTGATTTGAAATGTGGTAATGTGTGTGTATGTAACAAACAACTCACGTTGGACTTCAAAAAGGTAATGGAAATATTGACCTTATTACCTCAGTAGTATCTATTTGGAAATCTGTGATTCCCATCTTCATGAACACAGATTGTTGTTAAATTGTATATTTTGTTAGATTTAGATGGCGAGTTGATACTAAACCTTCTTGTTCAAATTATCAGTAAGGGATACTTACCGACAAGTGGTTTATACTAGAAATTGTGCAACCTGAGGGGAGCGTGACAAGAGACTGGTAGATTTATTGAAGGTTGAATCTGTGAAAATGGCTGTTGGGTCTGGTGTGTAGATCCTTGTATGCGCAGGGTGTTGGGCTTGTGTATACTCAAGTTGGCTTCTGTATCCATTGGTTTGTGTTGGCTCTTCATACCCTAGCAATGACAGTGTCTTGAGGACTTGTGTGTGGGTTTCTCCAGTGTTGGCTCTTGTTCTTTCAAGCTATCTCCTGTTTTCTGTTATATTTTGCCCTAGTCATGACACTGTTTCTTTGGCGGATCACCTCTTTGTCTGTCTCTTGTGAGCTTGTAGGTGGGCTTGGTTTGTGTAGTGTCGTGGCCTTTCTTCCCTAGCCATATCTTTCTCTTTTGTAGTATTTGGTTTTATGTGGTTCTTCTGTCATAGCTACATTTCTCTTTTGTGGTTGGCTTTTGTATGTGGGTTGGCACTAAATCCTTCTTTCTGTGCTAGCCGTGACAGTGTTGTTGTGTTAGGATTTTTCTAAAGCTGTTCTATCTTTGGGGTTTTGTTAGGTTTAGCCACCTTGCATTTCAGGCCCATGACCTCCTCTAGATAGCTTGTGTTGTAGGGAAATGTATGGAACCACATTGGTTTGGTCCATGAGGGCCCTAGTGCTATGGAAACGTAGATTGGAGCTATGGATTTTTCAGACGGGGGGCATGGATACTAATGTTGAGGCAATGGATGCTATTCTGTCTCCAAATGACAAAGCTCTGATTGTTGAGGCTAAAGCTATTAAAGGGCGGGCAGGCGGGCGGGCAGCCGGAGGGGGGGGGAGCCTAAGTCACATGGTTCGAATTCGAGTTCGACAACCATTTGATTCGGTTAGAATTCGAATTTTTGAATGATCGTTTGAGATTCGTCTTGAGATTCGAATATATATATATATATATATATATATATAAAATATTAAAACTGTTAATAAAATCTATTATTAAAATTAAGTTTAACTATAAAATGAAATATGTTATGCTTAAATAGTTTAAGAAATAAACAATAAAACCAAAATCTGACTCTTAAACATAAAAATATGTTTAAAAATAAATCTGTCCAGGAGTCCAATCTTCGACCACTGTAGAGAAATCGGCAAAATCGTGGGTTGTGAGTTGATTTCTGGTTGTGACTTGACTTGTGAGCACTGAGCACCAAGTATTGAGTAGTGAGCTCCAAGCTACATTCTACAACCCAGCTGCGAACAAATGTGAACAGTGAGGGAAACCAGAGATGAAGTTTTTGTGTTGTGTGGCGTGGAGAAGAGAGAAACCAAGAACTACAGTGAATTTGGGTGGGCCTCAAAATTTTTATTCTAGTGTAAACCGTGAGAGTGTTAAAGTTGGGTGAGGTAGGTACGTAGGGTTAAAAAACCACCCTAATATTTTCGATTTTTAATTAAATTCTGCATTTAATTCGCCTTTAAATTAGAATTAGAATTCGATTAAATTTGAATTCGATGAAATTCGAAAAAATTAGAATTCTGTGAAATTCATTTTTAAGATTTGGCGAATTTAATTCGAATTTTTTCCTCTTCTTGAACTTCGGCAAATTTCGAACCTCAAGGTTCAAATTCGCCGAATCTTGTGACTTAGGGGGGAGCGGGGTTAATGAATCGGGTTTTTGTAGTGTGTGGTCTTTCTACCCTACTTGTATCTTTCTCTTTTGTAGATCGGGGTTGTGTGTGGTTCTTCTATCCAGTGTTTTAAAAACCAACCGAGTCCGAGTCCGAGTCCGAGTTGGCTGAGTTGGCCGAGCTGACTCGGCCTGCAACTCGGCTCGGATGGTCGATTTTATACTTAGTTGGCCGAGTTGGGTCGAGTTGGCTGAGTTAGGGTCCGAGTTGGGTCGAGTTGGTCAAGTTAGGGTCCGAGTTGGCCGAGTCGGCCGAGTTGACCGAGTTGCAACCCGAGTCAGCCGAGTCAACTGTGGCAGACACCCACAAGAATGCAGGCTTTAAAATAACATGATTATTTTTTATTTTTAATATTTTTCTTAATCTAACCATAACCTGAGGCGATAAGATGACCCCCTGCCCCTCTATTTGCCTCACACTTTTGTTGTAAGATGTTTGTGAGCATTTGGCATTATTGTTGTTTGGATTCATGGAGGCTTGGAGGAGAGTCCAACAGTGAAGAACAATCAACATGATTGGAGGAGTTGTGGAGGAGTTGGACTGTTGGAGACCAGTTTTCTGTTACCTAGATGTATGTTAGCTTCCAGCTAGCCATTGTTTCTTTTTTTCTCATTAAATTGACAAAAATCAGTCCTGTTTTCTATTGTTTGCTCTCGAAATAATAAGATTTTTTTCTTTTTTCTTTGCATGTTTAGATTTGCTTTGTATTTAGATTCTAGATTGGCCCCAAAAGGAAAATATCAGTCATGGATCCATGTTGATGTCATTGAAGGGGAAATGTATTGCAAGTGTTGCAAGACATGGATTAAAGGAGGGGGCATTAATAAATTTAAACAACAGTTGGCTGCTGTTAGAGGAAATATTACCCCATGGGAAGTTGATTTAGAGTTTATTGGTGAGATTAGGTTGGAGTTGCAACAACAGTTTGATGAATTTGAAGAGGAGAAGGCTAAACAAAAAGAGATGTATGATCATTGACATATGATGTAGTGGCATCATAGCATGTTGTTTTTTGGACTCTACAAGCCATTTAGGCCTCATTGATTATGTTTTTTGTTCTAGATATGTATTGCACTGTACAGTCGATGCCATTTTGATATATTCACACTTATATGGTATATGCTTGAGTAGACGTTGGATATTTTGTCTCTAATGCTTTGCAAGCATGGATTAAAATCTTTAAAATATTGTTTTTCTTTAAAATTTAATATTCTATGTATTTTTTGAGTAATCCGAGTCATTAAATTCAGATCGGCCTAGTCATTACCGATTCCGAGTCCGAGTTGACCCTTGACCGATTTTGAGTTTGAGTTTGAGTTTTAAAACATTGCTTCTATCCTAACCATGTTTCTCTTTTTTGATTTGGCTGTTGTAGTTGGGTTGATGCCGAACCCTTCTTTTTGTGCTAGCCTTGACAATACTGTTGTGGAAGGACTTTTCATAGCTTCTTTGTCTTTTGAGTGTTGTTAGGGTTTAACTGTCTTTCATTTCGGACCCACAACCTCCTCTAGAGAACTGTCTTTCATTTCGGACCCACAACCTCCTCTAGAGAGCCTGTGGTGTAGGAAAATGTATGCAACATGAACCACATTAGTTTGGTCTCTGAGGGCATTGCTGTTATGGAAACCTAGATTGGAGCTATGGATTACATATATGGGGGGATGGATACTAGTGTGTTGAGGCGATGGATGCTATTCTGTCTCTAGATGACAAAGCCCTTCATTGCCAAGGCTGAAGCTGTTAAAGGGGGGTTTAATGGGTTTCAACAGTGAATCTCATTTTTTTTGTTAAGGACCCCCTTTTAGGTATCGTTTTGAGAGTTGTTGCAATAAAATGGTTTCAAGCCATGTTCGTTTACGGGTTTTCAGAATAAGAAATAAGAAATTCAACTGTATCTTGGAAACACCAATGGGAATTGGTACGTTGAAAAAAGCTTTCATTCCTTGAACAATTGGCTATAAAGCATAAAGGTAATCTCGAGGATCTCCCTCCTACTGAGCTTGTGTTTGAGGATGTGAAGAAGGATAATATCAGTTATAGTTGTGAGCATAATTAGGGTTTTGATGGACGGTCCTATCCATTATAGTCTTTTGAAGAAAAGTTTTTCATTGACCTCCAAGGAGACCCCTCCTTGTTGAACTCAAAATCTTAGGCACAATTCAATGAATTTGAGACTAATTTGTCAAATGACAAGGAAGTCAAATCTATTGGTGAACAACTCAATAAGAGGGCTATAAGAAGGATGCCTTTTGAAAAGTAGTTGTACAAGTGGTATGCAGAAAATTGGGGGCCTAGAGGTTGGAAAGTGGCATTCTCTTGGGGCTTGGGCAAGAACAATATCTGAGAAGTGCTAGAAAAGGAGACAACAGCTCAAGATGTGATTTTGAATGGAGTATGGATGATCCCCAAGTGCTTTGACATATGTGTAGCCTTGGTATGAGACTTTCAATCCATAATTTGCATGACAACATAAATGTCCTTTTTGGAAGGAGTTCCTGGGATTGTTGAACATTTCTGAGCCCAAATCAAGAAGGTAGTATAGCGTTTCAGGGAGATAAGTGATGATGGCCCACTTTGTAGCCTAATGCAAGAATTTTTTGTGGAAATGGATATTTGGAGGCATCTCCCTTTAGATACATGTCTTTTGTTCAATGGATCCATGCATGTACAAAAGGTCCTGTATGTTAGCCTTCCTAACTGTTGTTTTTCTTGCTTATCCCCTCATTTTATTAAAGATTGTCCTTTGTGCAAACAATAAGCCTTCCAAGTTGCTACACATAACCACTCAGTTGAAAAAAGTTAAACCACCAAACCCACATCAAAGCAAATGAAGGACTCAACTTTCAAGTGTGACGAGTTCAAACTACAAAGAAGTAGAATAAGCAAGCGCTAAAGTAGAGTTCAACCCTATGTCTTCAGGCGATAGAAATTGCTAAAATAGAGTACAACACTGTCTTTAGTGGATATAAATTGGGTGCCATGCAGGATTGGCCAGTGTGACAAAGTAGAGTTTGCAAAGGGTCTTGAGGACAATGCTGGGATTAAAACAAATGATCAGTGACAGCCTATAGGTGGTGTTGGCAAAGTTCTAGCAAAATTCTGAGCAGCTTGGGCATCCTTGTTGGTTGGATGATGCCTACCCTTCTTGTGGTTGGACATGGGATTTTCACCCTTGTCACTTGAGCCTTATGGATTTCATATTTGATTCTTGTGTGCATTAGGCCCATAAGAACCTTCCTAGGATATTGAAGAGACTGGTTTGGATTCAACCTCAATTTGGGGACATATATTTTATAATTGATGATCTCTCTATGTTTTGGCCTAGCCCAGAGAGTGACATACTTCTATGTCATTTGCATAACTCAGTCACTCTTCATGGTGTTATTGCTATCCTTCATTGTACCTTTCATGATGGTGGTTTATGTATGATGTTCATGATGCTTAGGAGGATGCACACCAGACAGTGGGATCTTGGCATTCCTTGGGGTGTCAAGTTTCTACCCTTGACACTACTACATGGATACTTGCAGTTGAGAAAATGGGATCCAGCCATACTTTTGTCTGAGGAGTTGTGTTGGAAGGCATTCTCATTGAAGGGGATGCAATTCAAGCAATGGGACCCTGGCATTGCTTGTCTTTGGAGAAGCTTTACATGCTGGCTTGATGGAGCAAGTTAACCTTTCTTCACATGAGTTCATCTATGTGGTATCATGTTCTCGTTCTCCTACATGGGGGAAGACTTCTTTGGGTGAACAAATTTTGCAGCACCCTTGATTGATTCTGCTCGAGGACAAGCAGACTTGGGAGGGGAGGACTGTAATGTCCCTTCGTGTAAGGACATTGAAAGTGTTGACCTTGTCAAGCACCTAGGGGTTCAGAAGTTAAATTAATTAATTTATGTAGGGAATTTTGATTATTTCATACTTAGGAGGCATGTACTAAGTTAATTTCTAATTCTGGATTATTTATATGTCATTATTTAATTAAGATGCAAATAATACTTGTGGGAATGAGTTGCCATGTCAGGAGTGCGCATTAGGCAAGTCAACTTGCCTTGGATGACAAATAGCAACTATCAAGAAAATTGACAAAAGCAATCTGTTAGAAAAAGATGGAAACTGACAAAAGCAAGGAAAAACAAACAGTCTCAAAAGCAGAAAGTGCAAGAAAAACAATTAGTGCAAAAGCATGCAACTTTGGCCTAGGAAGGGCGCAGTTTCCATTTTGATGAGAGGATAATTGCAGGGAAACATCTCCAATCCTAATAAGGCAACTTTTACTCAAAGGGGGGCGCAGTTTCCAGTTTGGACTGAAGGGAACAAACATGGAAACATTACCTAAGCTTCTTACTTGCTATTTTCCTCAAGGAGTGCGCATCCATAGACTAGGGTTAGGGTTTGCAAGTGGCAACTTGCTCAACAGGTGAAGGACTTGCTCAACAAGTCACTCAAGGTTTATTTAAGGATGCTTCCAACTCCATTTCTTAGTTTGGATTGTTAATGTTTTGGTGTTGTATGAAGCTAAGATCTGAAACTGAGTGATGAGCCTCAGTTCCCTTGGGTGATGAGCCCCAAGTCTCTATTCCCTACTCTTCTTTCTCTCCCATTCTTCATTATAGATCACAAAGGACCAAGGAGCAATCATCTAATATTCAACTCTCGATCTGATAGCATCCTTCAACCATTAATGACAGTATTGCAGGTGTATCTATCAGATCCTGAAGTTTCCAGTACTTGAATACATTTGAGGGTTCGAGTCTCCAAGTCTCTCATTGATTATAGCTTCTAAAATGCCATGTATTGATGCATCTTGTTAAATAATGCTATATAGACTATTTTTGAGAGTTATTTTGACATCCATGGCTGTTATTTGGTGTTATAAACATGCTCTGCAATTTTCATATCAATTTGAATCTTTATGACTGAGTTTTACATGGTTTTACCCAACCTTGTCTAGATTTGCACCTAGAATTGACTAGTTTTAATGTATGATGCATAATTCAATCTTTGGGTTTCCAAATCCAATCATTCTTATTCTGATGTGTTCTTAACATGTTTATCTAAGTATCCAATGTTTGAAACAGAGAATTTGTAGCCTCCTTCACCTATTTGGGAAAGCTTGAAGATGAAGCTAGCGAGTTGTCCTAAGAGCTAGTTGCACCATTGCGACCTTTAGAATCATTTTTAGTTGTTCCTGATTTGTATAAACATGCAAATAATTATATATACTTTCATGACAGAGTTCTAGAAGTTTCCTAATATTCTCTTAGCCACTGGTTGCATGGAAACTGCTAGTAAAGGTTTTTGTTTGCACCGGTTGGGACTCCCAGAATCCTGGAAGTAGACTTCAGCCTGGCTGATGTTCGAAACCTAAATGTGCCCAACATCCAGGTGCTTAGGAACTTGAACAATCAGTATGCTTCCTTGCCTTATTGATCTCACCTTTAAATCCCAGTTACTCCCTCCTCAGATTGCTAATTTGCCCACTTGTCAACTAGTTATCTTAAAGTTTGTCTTAAAATTTATTACACAGAGTTAGTGAGTCTGAATTATGATGCTTGAACATTACATCCAGACTTGTGAATACATTTATGGTAAACAATGCACTTAGATTTAGCAACTTTATTTCCTTCTTGTTTAAAGTAAATGATTAAAAGTTGTTGCTCCTTTTCATGACATGGTTATTTTGATATTTGAGCAAAATATAGCATATGAATAATGAGACATCATTGTGAAACATTGTGGGATTAGGGTAGAAGACGTGTTTCAGTGTCTATAAAGGTCGATGAGGGTTTGTCGTTGGGTGTGTAAAACTGTGGCTTGGGACTCATATTGGCTATGAATACAATAGGTTCTTAAACGTAGGTAGTGTCCTAGACATTCTAGGGGGCAATGTTGGCCAATGTTGTAACTCTCGCCTATACCCCATGCAAGTAATATTGCATTAGACAAAAATTGAACACATAATTGGACTCCACGTACCTTGTGTATATTGGAGACCCCCTTAGGGCACCTAAAATGAACCTATCGATCGTCTTGTCACTGTAGTGCATCGAACACAACATTCGGGAAGATTTCCCTTCACATACTTGGGTAGTCGAGTGATGCAACCAAAGGGTACGGTGGAATCCTCCTTGGTTAGTGCTATGAGAGATTGGGCCAAGCATCATTGTTGGAAATTGCACGTAGATTGAAGAGCTAAGTGGCATGGCATTCCTATTTGTCGTAATCCAGAGTTAGTGGGATACAACTTATTAACAATGTCATATGAATTGCTTTCTTCTTCACACTTGTCATGGTATTTGATTGTTTTAGGTAACTTCACATACATCAAACATTCTTAAAGTTATCTTGAACTTCATTTAGCTAAGGGATCTATATCTAAATCTAAAATTTGAACAATCCCTTGGCTTAATTTTCACCCCCATAGTGTGCCACATTTAAACCTTTTTGTAATCATTTTAGGCATACTATCTTCCATAAATTGATCAAGCTAGTACTTGAGAAAGCTGGATAACCTTGGAAAGTATCTAGGAAATCTTGGTTGGGGACACCTCCTGTGGTTAGTCTAGGTTTACTTAGGTGGACTTAGGAGACCTAAAGAGAGAGGACTTTGCCCGTGTGACACTTAGGGGTGTTGTCTCCAGGTTTTGTCGGGTTAGCAACTGATTAATCCTTGCAATCTTGGTTGCTAGATTGTGCAACAATAAGCGTAAAAAAGTTACACAAACACACGAAATTTCTCTTTCAAATAAGCTTATCATTCAACTAATCAAAACTTATAAGGTAACCTCCATAGTTGCTTAAAACCAATAGTTGCACAACACACAAATTCACTCCAACCTGAGGTGTACGACCTGTACAATAATCGAGGAACAATAGCTATTGTTGCATGATTGTATGGCCTAATGTAGTATGGCTTTACTGAAATATACAAATGCATATAGTTGCACAAATTTGTTCTACAACATGCACTATATGGCGATTGCCACTAAACTTCCTCCTGAGAGTGCACTATGCTCTCTTCTTGATACTTGTCCTTATATGGTTGAGTTTAATCCTAGTCCAAATCATTAATGTATTAAATACACTATTAGACTCAACAATTAAATATAAGACTTTTCACTTTATCCTAAAGTGAATTATAAAATAGAATTATCTCAAACAACTTCCAGCACATTCACACTGGGCCTATGTGGAAGTTCCTATTCGAGCTTTATTTTTCAACACTCCCTTAGCGAGTAAGGAATTCTGCACCAATCCAACTTTGTTTTCTTAATGCTTCAAACTCTCCTTTTGTTAAGGGTTTGGTCAAAATGTCAACTACCTGTTAATTTGTGGGAATATATTGGAGCATTGCTACTCCCTTCTAAATCCATTCTCATATGAAGTGACATTTAATGCCTATGTGCTTGGATTTGTCATGAAACACTAGATTCTTAGAGACTTTGATACAATTCTAATTATCGCAGTAAATCATCATGGGATCCAACTCCTGATCAAACAATTTTGTAAGCAACTTGTTAAGCCAGATGGCCTCACAACTAGTAGTATTGGTTGCCATATACTCTTCCTTTGTTGAACCATGATATCATTACTGATCCCAAGCTAAAGCAACACCCTGAGGTTCACTTCCTGTTAGATGCACTGCTTGCCAATTTGAGGCTATATACCTCTACAACTTCTTCACTATGTCCAAAAGATCCCAAACCATACTCCATTGTGTCCCTCAAGTATCTAGATTCTAAACACATGTTTTGTTGCTACCCAATGCTCCTGCCTCAACTCCACCATGAACTGGCTTAAGGTGTTCATTGCAAAACATATATTTGGTGTGGTGTTGAACAAATACTTCAAGGAATCTATCATTTGCCTGTACAACATAGGGTCCACCATCTCTATATCTGAAGTCGTTACCTTCTTTAGATTAATGATCATAGGTGGGGCAATAGGTTTGCAGTCCTCTATTTGAAACCTCTTTAGGATCTCAATTGCATACTTACCTTGCCCAAAGAAAGGAAAATCTCCCTTAGTCTCTACCAAACCTCCAACCCCAAGGAGTAATGTATCGAGCCAATGTCTTTCATCTTGAAATTTGCTACCATATTTGCTTTGCACCGTAGAATGAACTTCTATGAACATGTAAGAAACAAGTCATCTACATACATCCCCAAAACAAGCATATTAGTGCTAAGTCCTTATGTCACAGGACACGTTGAAACCCCCACCCCACTCGTGTCTGTAACCCATGTGTCGAGTATGAACATGATAGGACACGTGTTCGACACATGCCCTAGTTGTGTCCTGTGTGTCTGACACACGTGGGTGGAAAAAGAGGCCGCAAACCATAAAGATCAAAGAAAAGGGAGGAATGTATAGGTTGGTGTTATCCCCGCCCCTCCAAGTGCATTTATTTCAGCCAGCAATAGTGCTCCATCTGCTGTAAGTGGAGTTGAAGTTGCAGCTTCCAATGCTACAAATAATGTTGCTATTGCAAGGCAACATGCACAAAAAATGAAACATCCACTGTACAAGTATGTAACAAGACAACAAAGGTCTAGGGCAAGGATTACTAGGGGAGGGATTGTTCTTTGGCAATGTAGTTTCTTCAAAATATTATTCAAGAGCACCTACTACCGAGTCAAGGGCCATTTGTTGGGAATCAACTATGGACTTGCAACATGTAAAAAAATTAGTGCTAGCAAACGAAAAGGATTGGAAAAAGAGGACAAGGTTGGCTTGAGTAAGGTGGCAGAAGCAAGTGGGAAACATAAAAGTAAAGATCCTCTTCCATTTTTTAGGAAGCCATCTAGCAGTGGCAAATTTGGAATTGGGAGTGGGACCCAAAATTCAATTCATCCACCAAAAAAGAGGGCAACTTCAAATGTTGGTCCAATGGACCAAGATCTATCGACAAGAGAAGCGAGACGAGGTTGACCTTACCATTGGGTTTTTTTTCTATCTTAACTTCATTTCATTTAATGTTGCACAGTCTCCTTTGTTTATTGAGATGTGTCGAGCTCTAATTGAACAAGCTCCAACCAAGTATGTGCCTCTTAGTTCAAAGAAGCTTAGAACCACATTGTGCCTCTTAGTTCAGAGAAGCTTAGAACCACATTGTTGGTTAAGGCAAAGAAAGAGGTGGATAAAATCCTAGAGCCTATTAAATCATGGTCTTCATTTGGTGTTAGTATTGTTTCCAATGGGTGGATGGATGCAACTCGTCATCCACTCATCAATTTCATGTTGGATTCCTAGAATGGACCAATCTTCTTGAAAGCATTGTGTTACACCTCAGATTGCTTGAAGCATTCCTTGCAGATGTACTAGAGTGAGGGGTTTCTTTTCCTTTTGTAAAGGCAAATTTTTTGTGGCTATATTATATAGAGTGTTGATTTTGGGGCTAAATACCTTTGATCAGGTCATGGTAGGTCCCCTTGGTTTCCATCTCAAGGAGATGTTGGCCTTGTGGCTTTGCTGACTACCCTTTGGGTGGGTGTCCGACTCCCTTGAGGAAAATCATTGGGACACATGGCCACATTCATATTTTGCTTTGTAGAGGTGATTACGTGTGTAAGGGTTGTCATACCCGTTTTACACCTCATTTTTTCCCATTTGGACCTTTTGTTTTATTGCAAAACCTCTCTTCCTGGTCTCCAGACCCATAAACGTCATTCCTTAAAGAAGCAAACGTCATTCCTTGAAAAGCTTACATTGTTAAAAAAAGAGGGCGTTGAGGGAAAAGTATCTGTTGGGGTTAGTTGGGGCATGGCATCCTCCTTTTGGCTCACCTTGCACTTGGTGGAGCCTAATTGCACATTTTTATTCTTATTTTATATCATTGTGTGGTTTAGTCCCTAATTTGTGGGTGCACTAACCTTAAATTTTATAATTTGTTATTAACTTTGTAGGCTTAAATTTGTAAACGGTTGAGAGCAAAGTTGCACGAAACGGGGAAATGTCTAGAAGTTTCCGAAACAGGGACGGCAGGAAACACGACCCTCCAAAAATAGAAATGTCGGTGGAAACGTCGGGGAAACGTCATATATATAAATATAAAAAAATGCGTCATCTTGTAAGAAAAAAATAATGGCACACATAAATGACATTTTAGAAGGAAAACCATGACTGTATAATTGATTACATATACAATCGTACATCTCTTTAAAAATGGAAAAAAGCCAATTTTTGAGCCCATTTGAGGGACCCGCATCCCTCTTGGTTGCTCGTATAGGCCCAGAAATGGAAGAATTCATGTTGAAACACCACCCGCACGGGCCCAAAATGTTGCTGAAACGCCAACCGCCGTACAGTATGGTGTTTCGCAATTGCGAAACGTCGTACGGTACAACTGTCAGTGTTTCGTACTGGTTTTAGCATTTTGGGAAATTTTCAGTACTGGTACACCTATTACCTAGGCGTTTTCTACAACTTAGGTTGAGAGTTGTCTCATATAAATAAGACCTCACCTCATTTGTAAAACATGGACAAGGGTTTAAATATGAAACTTTTCTTTTCTCTTGGTTTATTGGAGCACTTGAAGCTATGTGTTTTTTTGCTTGAAGGACGAATGGATGATGTTCTAGGGTTTGATTTTGCACATGCTAAGTTGATGCTAAGACTAGTTGTAATATCTCATGCTTAAGTGTGACCTAAGGTGCACTTCCTTGCTCATTCTTGATTAATGTTGGTAAGTTTATCTCCTAACCCTAGTTTAACATTGCTTTTGAAGTGCTTTGTTTGAGTTAGAGTTTGTTTGCTAGCATTTTATCAACTTGCTTGAGGTGACCTTCCTACCAAGGAGCTCTCCATTTTTTATTGGGGCTTTGACTTCTCTATTTACCCTGATTAGGGTTCCACTACCTAACCCTTGAGGTTGCTAGCTTAGCTCTAGTTGCAAGTATTGAATCGCCATCTTAAGAGGAGGGACGTTAGCCTTGATCTCTCATAGCCTTAGGGTTTGAGACAAGAATCTAATTGATATCCTAACAAAACTCTTAGTCTCTTTTTATAACTTTACACGTTTTTATTTATGCAAAAAATACAAAAATATAATATTATCGAAAAAACCCTAGTTTTATTAGAAAATTAAAAAAGGTGAAGTTCTATCTTTGAATTTGTTGTTTTGGTCCATCTTTAAATTTCTCCCTAGGGCTTTATCCACGAACCCTAGAGGGCGTCCTCTTCTGAGAAAATGCATTGAAATATGTGAAACCCTTGTAATTGATGAATTAGAGGGTGTTTGGTATTTTTGGCTTGACCTACAATTGCTCCAAAGTCCAATAGTCCTCTTTTCCTTGAGGGTGCACTCTTTGGAGCGATTGCCTTGGAAATTGTCTTGGGAAGTGTGGGATTGCCTTGAAAGGTGTGATATTATTTGGGATTTGTGATAAGGTGAATAACTCCATTTTGATTGTTGTGGCTTGCTATGATATTATTTGACTCCAATAAAGAACTGATCATAGCTATTAAATCTTTGTGGAAGGTATTTGTAGCTTGTTGGTGGTTGCAAGTAATTTTCATGACTAGGGTCCCCTAGGGGCCCCCCTTGGGTTTTGGAATTACTTGAAATGTTGAGAGGTTAGATTGTGGTGACATTGGGTTTGACTATCTCTCGAGCTTACCATCACTAGCACTAGGTCTACATAGCCTTGATTCGCAAAGGTGTGCTAGTTTGAGCGGTAACACGGTGGATGTTCTTGGACAATACAAGGATGCACAATATATGGGTGAGTTGTTTATTAAAGTTATTGAATATGCAGGTGTTGATTCTCGTGTGCAAATTATCACAGATAATGTCCTTGTTTGCAAGGTTGTTGGCATGCTTGTGGAAGCTAAATATCCACAGATATTTTGGACACCTTGCATTGCTCATTCTTTAAATTTAGCATTTAAATCTATTGCTTTGGATGTGGCTTGGATGAGAAGCCTTATTGATGATGCATGCCATATTGCAATTTGTACAAAACCATACCAATGCTCTCACAATCTGTAAAGAGTACACACATCTATCATTGTTGAGGATTGCATATACTCAGTTTGCCACCTCATTCATCATGCTTAAGAGGTTGAGGGAGGTCAAGACAACTTTTGGGGCCATGGTTATTTCAATGTTTTGGTCTTTTTGGAGAAAAAAGATCAAACTTATAAAAAAAAGGTCAATGATACAATGTTAGATGATGGTTGGTGGGAGTGGGTAGATCTTACCATTAAGATCATGGACCTTATCATTTCTTTGTTGTAGTTTGTAGACATGGACCAACCCATCTTAGAAGATGCTTGCGAGGGGTGGGATTCCATGATTGAGTCCATGAAGACCATTATTTTGCAGAATGAGTGCCCTGAATATGGAACATCAGCATAGATCTTATTGACCACCATACGAGATATTCTTATGGCCAGGTGGGATAAGAATTTCACACCTTTTCATTGCTTGGCTCACTCTTTGAATCCCAAGTACTACAGTGTTGATTGGCTCAATGGTGGGCCTTCATAGAGATCCCCTCCTCACAAGGATGGAGAGATTTCATATGGGAGGAATGAAGCATTTAGAAGAATATTTCAAGATAGAGCATCCCTTAATGAGGTAGAGGAGGGCTTTGTTGAGTTTTCCACTAGCACTGGGAGATTTGGAGGCTATGATGTGATTAGAGAAATGGAGGCTAAGAAGGTTTATGCTTGGTGGGGAACTCATACAGAAGCATGCCCCTATTTTACAAGATTTAGCCTTGAGTTCCTCTCTCCAGTTACTTCATCCTCTTGTTGTGAGAGGAATTGGAGCACATATGGGAATTTGTATGGTTTGAAGAAGGGCAAGGCTTGAGCAGTCTAAGGAAGAGAAAATGGTGTATTTGCACTCCCACCTTTGTCTTATTTATAGGCAAAGGTAGGATTTTACAACACTTGGCACACTTTAGCACACTTTAGGAGGCATTGGGGCAAGTAAGTTGAGGCAGATTGGAACAAGCAAAAATGAGAGGAACACACAAGAACATTATTTAAGTAGTAGAAAAGTAGAAGATAGAAGTATGAGAGGGAGAGAGAGAGCTAAGCACAAGTGTGTTGAAAACATAAATGCACAATTGTGTCCAAGAAAAAATGCCATTAAGTGCCCTTAGGCTCATCACACTTTGTATAGTAACTGAAGATCACAAGATGAGATGAATCATGATACAAATGAAAAATTGAGTTGTATATTTATACACAACTCAAATGAGGCATCCTTCCATGAGGGGTTATGAGACCACATAACAAGGGTACACACCCCAAGAGGTCACATTATTATGATGCTCGGAATATGGTATTGGAATGTTGATTTTTTTTCTTTAATCTGAATGGTATGTACACATCAAGTCAGTTGTGCTGGGGTTAGCATAGTCATTGTTATTTCCTTTGGTTATGCTACACATTTCATTCAGCCATGGGAAATGGAGGCTGTTGATTCTGTCCATCTGGTTTTCCAGAAAATATCTAAATTTTAAACACATTTTTTGGATTGTGTAAACTTTGATTAAGAGAGATCTGTGAATTAATATTTTGAGAATTGACACTCATTTTGAGAAGCTATTAGTTAATCACTTGTTTCATTCATTTAGCTCAACTAATATTTAATAAGTTGTGTTTTTCAGGTTGAAGCAACTGATTCTGAAAGTGGCCATGTGTACTATTATAATGAAATTACTGGAAAAAGTCAATGGGAACGGCCTGCTGAAATGGTTAACCTTCCTCCACCTCCACCACCCCCATCCCTTCCACCTTTGCCTCAGGATTGGGAAGAAGCTATTGAAAATACAACAGGTGTGCTTTGCAAGATAAAATAGGCTTTAGCTATTCCTTTAAATCTTCTTATGGGTGCCACTTAAAGGTTGTCCATTTTGGATTGTAGGTCAAAAATATTACTATAATATCAAAACAAATGTATCACAGTGGGAGCGTCCGAAAGATTCAGTTTCTGGAAGTATTCAGAGTGACCATAAAATCAGTATTTTGCATGGAAGTGACAAAGCTGGCAATGGAAATACATCTGCCTCAAAGTTTAAAAAATGCCTGGGCTGTGGAGGTTGGGGACGGGGCCTTGTTCAGGCATGGAATTACTGCAACCATTGTACCAGGTAAAGAGTTATAGTTTTCTTTTATAAGTATTTTTTACCCGGATTTTTTATACTGTCCATTTTTGGGTTTATATTAAATATGTATTGTTCTCTCTAAGGCAAACAATCATTCTTAAGTGGACAATGTCTTTGTAGCTTGATGATATATGACTACTAATAACGCTGGTCTTTGAAAGTTTGATATAAGCTTATGAACCATGATACTAGATCACATTGTTAAATCTGCTATGGATTATATATAAATCATTTACACCATACTTCCCTTACATAAAACACCTACAAAATACTTTCATCCATGACTTCATATAATCTAATTAAACTTCTATCACCTCAATCATTTTCTTTTAAAAGAACTTGTGTCTTATATTAAAGAGCAATACGATGACATCAACAAAACATAAATTGGCTTTGCAGTACTGGAAGCAGCAACCTCCCCATGCTGGAATGTTAGTTGCATCTGATCATAACACAAGAGAGAGACATGTGATTGTGTTATTTATTAATGAACTCGTAAAACATACATAGCCACAAGCTGTCTTTTATACAAGTTTTAAGTACCTTCTTAACTAACTTATATTTAATGTTGGGTCATGACATTTATTGTGACTCACTAACATTAGGTCTCTTAATGACATTGGCACCAATTTGTTGAATGTTATCATTCTAAAACCCTTAACATGAAACACCACTTTTAATTTTTACCCCCTATACAGAATTCAAAATTCACAACAACACCTTTGAAACAACTAGGATCAACAAGTAAAGAATAACTACAAAATTTGTAGAATGTTCTTGTTTTGTCTTTAGCAATGCAATGCCACTCTAGTTCTAGGACTATTCTTGGTGTTCCACCTCATTGACATAACCCTTATTCTGAAGGTATATCTCCATTGGACTCCCATAGACAATCTCTCACTATGCAGCCACTATCACCTTTTTTTTAATTTTTTGAAGGTAGAGTTAAGTTGGATTCCCTTCTTGAGTACCCTTTGTTTGCAGAATAGCTTCTATGCTATTGATCAAACCAAGAAGTTTTCATTAGATCCTTCATCGCCATCCTCTTCATTTTAGTCTTCATCACCTGAATCTTGAGTCATATTGCAACTCTCCTTGACTTTATTTTTGAGTACATCAACTACTTGTATTTTACGGTTGGAGGTTCCATCGCCTGATTTCCCATAGTAGAAGCATTTTTTTCCTTTCTTAGAGCCACCACCTTCACCTTTGTTACTTTTCTTAGTGCTACAGCCTACAACCTGTATTTAAAAGCATATTTTCTTCAACCTCCTCTTTAGCTACTCACTTTTCTTCATCCATGAGGATTGAAATCATGTTCTCTGATGGTTGTGAGGGGATGTGATTGAGAGTGCGTTGAGATACATAAGAGATTTACATGGAACCGATATAAGCCCTAATTCTGCAATAAAGAGAAAAACAAAATAGCACTAGGGTAGTGCAACACTTTAAGAGAAATCGGCCAAGAGGAGAGAAACCCTTAGATTTTCCCACAGATCTTTTGTAGCTTGAGAAGCAATTTAGGGCAAGAGAGGTTGGCATTTATCCTACCCACTACATGAGAGAGCCTTATTGGTATTCTACTGCCATGATTTGTGGACTTTACTCAGAATTTATCGGGCAAGCTTGACCAACATCGCCTCATGAGTAGAAATAGAATAGCTCAATACCTCTCATCTGAGAGAAATACCCCAAGAGGAGTTGTGCTAGAGAGAGAAGAAACCTAAACATGAGAGAGCAACACACTTGATATGCCCTTTGGCAAATCACTCTATTAAGAATGAATGAATCACTTCAATAACGAATACAATTGAGAGAGGGTGTATAAATATTAAATAGCCAACTTAAAGTTGGGCACTTTCCTGAATAGGGTTTTCATTTTAGATATACAAGGTCAGCTTTAAACAAAACCTACAACTACAATAATGATACAATATATGGTTGGTTATGTATGAAAGTGAAGATTACACCCCATTTATTGACATCCCCCTTAATCTTGATAGGGAGCCATGAAGAAAAGACATTCCCCCCACCCTTAATGTTGAACATAGGCCACATGGTGAAGACATTACATATAATCCCTTGTAGATGCCATATCTTTCCCTCTAGTACCTAATAGGATTTTTGGTAGCATTCACTGTGCAGCTGGTTTTTAGTGGTGGCTGAAGATTCAGTTCAATAGGCATATCATTGACCTTGGTGAGAAGGGCCCTTCGTGGAGGTTCTTTTGATGATGCTTCAATTTTCCTTCTAGTGCATGGAAATTGGTAGCATCTAAAGGTGTGGATGTGGCCTACTTAAAAGAAAATTGAATGTATATATAACTATTTTTTTACTCTTAATGGTAAGGGTAATAATGCTTCAGGCATCTGTTTACTTCATGTATTGGGTTAATAGACGTGATGATCCAAATCTATGGTTCGGGATCATCGTTTATTGTCTCCATTTAACTGAAATTATGTTTTATTCTAAACCACATTTCAGTTCCTAATGTGGTCCCATAGGTCCATTTGAATGAGTGGTGGTTAGTTTGTATGGAATGTGTGTAATGGCACACTTTGGAGATTAGGTGACTCTTGGTTTTTGGGTTTTAAAATAACTAAGATATTTCGTAAAGTCCGAGTTATGGAATGGTTAAGGTCACAATTATCATGAATTAGAAATGGTCTTACTTACCCAATCAATGATTTTGGTTGGCGTATGTGGCCTTTCCTTCAAGGTATTTATTCCTCTGGTTGATTATATTTCCTCACAGGCACACAGACTATTTTAATATTGGTGTCTGTGGTCACTCAGCTCTTCTCTTATTTATGATGATCTACAGAAACGATGCTTTTCTGGAAGCGCACCTCACAATTCTCTCAAGAATTCATTTATCCAGGATTTTGGGGGGATACCGACTTATAGCAGCAATGCCTTTTTGTTTGTTTGTTCCGATGTAGTTTTCAAGGGATGGAATGTTTTAACTATTTGTGATTAAGGAATGCAATAGTAATAAATGAGACTAATGTTTCCATAGGATTTATGCAACGTTTTTTTATAATTCTTGCCTGAATTATGTCTTTTCTCTTAAAAATGATATTTTGCAGTGGAATTATCTCTAGAGGTCTCCGTCTTGCTTCTTGTCTTCTGCTTTGGTTGTCCACGATGCCCTTCTATAAAATACCTAAATCAACGATCCACAGAGTTGCACAAATAACAATTCTGTGATAACATGAATACTTATTTAACTGAGGAATTCTGTTTTGCTACTTGTCTTTTGTCTATTTCTGTCGTGATTATTTTAGTAATAATTCTCGTTTCTTTATACTATTGATTAGGGTCGAATAATAATAATAATAATAATAATAGTGTCACTAGTGATTGGTCACAGACTCACAACCCTTCATGTATGTCATTATATAATTGGTTTGTCTCTCATTATTTTGAATAATATTATGGAATATTGTATGCATTGATATAATTTCCTATTAGCACTTCTCAATACGTGGTTTAAATCCTTTCATAGTATCAGCGCTATGGTTGCATATGGAATAAAACAGTCCTGTTATTTGAGAGATAAATTTCTGATTCTCTTACGCAGTTAGAAATTATGTTCATCAAGGATGAAAACGTTGATAAATTTTTGCAATATAAATTATATTCATTGTGGATAAAACCATCGATATTGTGGGCATGCTAGATATTGAAAGTTTTTGGTGTTCAAACCCAGCTCGGTTTCAAGTCAAATTTATGGAGAATTTAATGCCCAACCTAGTTTAAATGAGTGTTATAAATTTCACAAAAATTTCGGACTTTGAAACACTGTATGATCATCACATTAACACGCAGAAAATTAAATAATACTTGCACATCATGAAATTTAGAGACTAGGGCAAATTGCCCAGGCAAAACCTAGAATGGGAAAACCGAAAACCTGTTTGAGAGAGGGAGGAAACTTTATTTCTTTCAAATTCAAAACTTTACAGCAGTCAAATCTTCTTATCTCAACAAATCTCAGTCTTGAAAATTGTGCACCAGTCAGCCTCGATTTCCATGCTCAGACCACCTCAAAATTCGTGCTGGAATTAATGCCGGGCTGTACTGCAATGTATGGAATCATGCCTTGAAATTTGTGCCACTGTACGGATTCGGTCTTGGGAATTGTGCCTGCTGTTAGTGTTCTTGATTTTCGTGCCACTGCCTGGAAAATCATGTCACCCTGCTGCTGTACGGAATTTACTCCTGCTGTACGGTCAGCTTTGCATGCAATGCACTTATACATATCACTAGTCCCATACAAATACTGAGCAAAAACACTCCCTGGATCTAAGTAATGCATAAAAATGCATCTGCATTTTCAAATAAGCATGAATAGACACTGCCTAGGGAAATGTGTCACTGCCTCTGTGAACTGCCTCGATAACTATGGACTGCTGAATATATATGAATGATANCACCCAACCGCCCTTCATCTGCTAGTCAATAGGAGGTCTCGACTAAAAGGAGAGGGACTTTCCCGAGGTTAATACGGGAAGGGAAGTAAGTCCACAAACCCGGCCACCCGACTCACCTGTGCTGCCCCAAATTCTTATTATAGAAGGGGGTCCCCACATCTCTTTGTCAAAAAGTATGGTATCATCCGGTGAAGAAGGAGGTGGACCCTCCATTTGGAACTAAACCAATTGGCTGCAAGTGGGTCTACAAGAACAAGTGAAAATCAGATGGCTCACTTGACAAGCACAAAGCGAGGCTTGTGGCAAAAGGTTTTGCATGGTCAGCTTCATTAATGACTGTACAGACTCATTAAATGCTGTCTGTAACCTCAAACTGTGTGCCCAAATTTCACTCCTTGGAATTCGTGCCAAGTTATTGCTGCTGTACAGAATTTGTCTTGGGATGTGTGCCAAGTCTTCTCCTCTCTGCTGCGTTCTCCTTCTTATCTCAAGAATTCGATGGCTCTCTCTCAAAACTCATTCAAGTGAAGTGAATGAAATGCCTTCCCTTGCCTTTTTGTTTGGATGCTTGGGGTGAGTGAAGGGCCATTTAATCCAAGGGCCCAAAATGAATTAGATGCGTGGATGAGAATTAATGCACTTTTAATTCTCATAAAATTAATTTCACTCACCTCACTTAAATTTATCAAAAATTCACTTTAATCTGTAAAGTGGAATTAAATGCTTATCCCAAGTCTTTTATGCAAGGGTCACTTTATTTCCCCTTTTTCTAGTGCCTTAGGCAAAATCACCTAGGGGAATAACTTTCAAGGTACAAAACTTCAACCGATATGGCTTTAGTGCATTAGATTATCTCCGAGTGCATGGTTATTTGACATCCATGCCCTGTAGACATGATGTGTAGAAGTATTAAAAGATCTTTTTGTCAATAAACCCGATCTCCAACAAAGATGGCCTCTAGAGAAGTCATAGAGAAATATCGGCAAAGTATCCATACATGTGAAATCAGTCTGGTCCGCATCTCTCTGGAGTCTGTACAAAGGATTATTTGATGGTCTTTACTAGATCGTGTGTGTTTTTGGACCCTTCTTTGTGATTTGAGGGTTGTTATGGTTTTGCATAGATGTACTCAATAGTTTTGACATGTGATTTGTGACCTGATCAACAACTGCCTGATGATATTTATGTTGGCCTCCCCTGTCACAACATGCATTCTCCTTGGTGAATAGATGCTCTCTTTAACTGTATTAATTTGTTATAGTTCAACAGAGAAATAATACAATACAAAAGAAGCAAGGCAATAATGGATATAAAGGATCAAAAAGTAAATAATAATGATAATTGGTAACACAAAGGAGAGATAGGCAGTAATGACCACATGCGAGAGGGATGCAAAACTTACAATGATAAGAAATCTTGGAGAATATGATCTAAATTTCTCAGATCTCTTGTAAAGATGGCCATGGTATATGCTTGCACAAGGTATTTAAAATCTAGCCGTACTGCTTGAGGTTGACCTTTGTGAGATGCAAACTTGTTGCTGCAGTGATGGAAACATCTAAAGAACAACAATTCCATACCAAGACTGTGATTATATACTTGGTTACCAAACAACTAGCGCTAATTTATCAATAATTATTTTTTGTGTTGTTCTTATTTAATGTATACAAAAGAAAAAGAATGACTCAAATGGAAAATAGGCAAAGAAAGACAAATAAAAAAGCTGCATAAGCATAATCAAGACCTTAACGATGTTAAGGATGTGAAAAGGCATCTACAAGAAGGAAAGACAAAGGTCATAGATGAAGAGATATCCAAGGATGTGAGAGCGAATGCGTAAAAGTTAAAGAAGCGCTACATATCGATTAGATCAATACGTGAAGAAGCTGAGATCCAACAGAGAAGCAAAAGGCCAAATTGGGAACCTCAGCAAAAATATGTGACAACATTCACTCCCAAGCAATTACAATAAAGAATCAGGCACAAAGTCTAGACTATTTTACTCTCCCAAAAGGAAGATGGGTGCAAGGTTGGTCAAAGGTGAAGGAGAACCATCAAAAGTGAAGCCATATTGACATCCTCATTACTAGGAAAGTCTACAAGAAAGATAAGAACAAGTCTAAAGAAGATGGCAGAATCAACCGCATTTATGAAACTAGAACTTGAGGAATAGTTATGTGACAAGATATTATTAAGGATTAACTACTACAACAAATTGGAAAGTTACAACAGTGCATGGATTTCAAGGAAAAGATACTATGCTACATCAATTTATCAAAATAATTGACATCAACTAGAATCAATTATGGATGGATAGATGGACAAATAATAGCAACAAGAGAGCAAAAATCTAAGTAATTCCTATCACTTGTTTTTGTCATATGTAAAACCCTTAATTACAAACTGTGAGGACAAAGCTTTTCAAAGTGAAGTACTATATACTGACCCTAATGGGGTATACAAGGGGACATAAGGTCAAATGTATATATAAATGGTGGGTTGTCCTGATTACATGGGCAATGAGTGAGAACTGGTATATGTAAGAGATCAATAGTCATTTGACTTATGATTATTGTATTGGGATGTATTTTGGGTTATTTGGAGTTATCCTAATATCTAAAGAGTTATTGTGTAACTTGTCATAATAATAGTTTTGGAACTTGTGCTCCACATTCATATTTAACATACACATTGTATATATATGCAGGTTTATTATGCTTTATTCTGTATTTTGTTCTTTACATTATGCATGATAGGATATTGTATATTGCAAGTGTGTCTAAAATATATAACCCTGCCCTACTTCCAGGTATGAATAATGTTAATGAGATCACGCTGAAGAATACCATTAATGATTTGTGTTGATAAAGTTACCAGGACAAGTCAATAAACAATTCTAAATAATAATACATAACCATGCCCTACTTCCAGATATGAGAAATTTTAATGAGACATTGCTGAAGAATACCATTGATGATTTATGTATTGATGCCAAAACAAATAATTCTAAAATAATCAAGCATTTACTTGTCCGAAGAAGATGACCATGGAGTAAATATCACAAAAATGTTTTCAGGAATCTGTCTTGAAACTTAAAAGTGATATCATGAAGAAGGGATCCTCTTGATATGAGGATTTATTCTCAAAAGGTGACCTGCTTTAAAATTGATAGAAAAACAATTAGTCTGTAATCTTAACATGCTGATTCAAAGAGCCAAATGTAATTTGCTTTTTAATTGTGAGGAACCAAGATTTCCAATGTGTTCTGTTTATGATAGAGATAATTCTGATGACTCTCTGATGACTTGTCAAAAGAATTGTCATGTGCACCTTGTTTGTATCCTTGTGACCTATACTTTGTTCTGTTTTGGATGCAGGACTTTAAACATTCCTGTGCCACCAAATATGGTTCCGAGTGCTAAGCAGAGCACACATTTACCAGGTCCAGAGGAACAGTCAGATCCTGATTTCAAGCACAAGTGGCAGTCAGATATTGCTGCTGCGGTTGAAGAAGAGTCAGTTAAGAAAGACTCAAAACATAGGCAAGTTATCTTCAAATGAGAAGATGGTTATTTGCTGTCTTTGTGAAGTTGGGATAGAAGAGTTTGTATATTAGCTAAGCAAATTTGAAATTATGCTGTTTATTGCCCATGCAGGTCTGGAGCAAAGCCTCCTAGTGGGAAAGGTTACAAGAAAGATCACAGGAAGCGAGGACCCAGTGATAGTGATGAACTGGACCCTATGGATCCCAGCTCTTATTCAGATGCTCCGCGTGGTGGCTGGTATGCTTATTTTCCTTCTAAATATCCTTGTTAACTGTCTTGTATGTCAATGTTGGTCAAAATTATGTATGAAGCTTGTATGTTGGACATTCAATTAAATACTCAGTGGCATCGTAAACTCACTGTTTCCAGTGGCAACTGTATTGCTTTGAGCACCATAATATCTGGTTGAATGATTCATTTGTACTGGTAATGTTCTGCAGGGTGGTAGGACTGAAAGGCGTGCAACCGAGAGCTGCAGATACTACTGCCACTGTACATGTTACTTTGACCATACTTGAGCATCAGAACATCACAATGTTTAGATGTATTTTTCATTTTTGGGTTTGTCATATTTTTGACCAGATTGTGTACCTTCTTGCCTCACATATTATTACCATCGATTCATTTACAGGGGCCATTGTTCCAACAGCGTCCTTACCCATCTCCTGGTGCTGTTCTCCGGAAAAACGCTGAAATTGCAGCACAGCAAGGAAAATCTAGTTCTCATTACATTCCCATCCATAAGAGAGGAGATGGAAGTGACGGACTTGGAGATGCAGATTGACTTTAATTGATGTAGGAAATTTACACCTTTGAATTCAATGTGTAACACTTAGATGTCTTTAGTTGAATTGACTAGAGAATGGTCTGCCATTTAATGTTCTAAATGTACCCCTGTATTTAATCTTGTTCATGTAGAAAGATTCTGCATTTAGACAGATGGCAATATGCCAGTAGGTTTAGTCCAAATTGTACGTGCCATTAGATGCACACGGTATATCTCAGCAGCCCATTACTGACAATAACTGTTGTTGGCATGTGTCTCTGAGACTTCACAGTATATGTCAGCAGCCCATTACTGACAACAACTATTGTTAGCATGTTGTCTCTGAGACTTCAAAACGTTCATGTAAAATCATATTCAATTCTAGTTACATCTAAGGTCTCATGAAATGCATTTGTCTAAACTGTTTACATGTAGTACTTACAGATGTCATATATTGTAAAAGGGAACGAAATTTTTGTGGGAACATTTGATCTCTTTCAATAAACTTGATATTGTTCAATAATGCTATCTAATTCTCTCAGCCTATTAGATATGCTGTGCCTATATTGGAGAGAGATCATCGACAAATTCATTAGTCATGGGAAAGAGTTTTCAAATGTTATCTGGCAGATTTAAGTGCAACAATGTTGTTTTCATGATGCTTTTCTTTACCCAGTATATCCCTGAAACTCGGGGTGGGAACACCAAAGGGAATCGCAGTTGGATACATTGCAGAAAGTGCTGCAATTTTTGCTTGGATGTTGCGTTGCATTGGATATTTTTCAGTGAGTGAATAGGAAATCATTGTATTTTTTTCACTCGTGTTTGTGGAGGGGGTTGTGAAACTTACGGAAAGGATTCTTGAAGATATGTTCGTCTTATTGATTGAGTCGATTGCTTGTATGCTGCTGCCAAATTGTTTCACACAATTTTGTACTACAATATAATACCCATTAATAAGAAGATAGCGATATTTTAGTTGCTTTTGTTTACAGGAGGTGCTTTGGGGAAGAGTGGATTTTGTATGCCCCTATATGAACTCTAGATTGAAGCTTACGGAAGAAAACTATATGCTTTTGGGATGGTTTGATTTCATATGTTCCTCCATGGGCTCAGGATTATATATATATATAGTTCTGATGCGACCGAGGGCATATATATATATATATATATATATATTCATATTTCTGATGCCACTGAGCGCTTAGTTATAATGTGGAAACTATTTTGTTACATGTAGTTAATTTTGTGGTGCATTTGCGAGGGATTGCCTACAAAGCAATGATGAAATTTGAATCTGTCTTGACCATTCCAAAGGGTCTTGGCCCATCTTGGCCCATCTTAGAAGTGTATTGCCTTCAAAAAAATATGAAATCTTAATTTTACCCTAAGAAGGGAAGAGTATATGTAAATCTTTTAAATAATGGTAATTGTTAATATGGTAAGAGTAATGCAATTTTTTTAAAAGAAAGGTAATTTTTTAAATAACTCATTAATATCTATTCATTGGATTACTATTGGAAAATGATTCATTCATTGGATATATGTTAAGGATTATGTTATTACAAATTTGAACCATTTCTTCTATATTATTAAATTCTCTTTAATGACGAATTGGAGAGTGGTTTTGAAATTTTCATTGGTGTGAAAATTTTGTTGGTGAAGAACGATGTGTTTTAAAGGGACTTTCAAAAGAAGAATTATGACTTGTACTTTAGTACACCAAAATTTTTACTGGAATTTAGTAAGATTAGTCAACATTTCTATCGAAATTTACCCTTAATTCTTCAACAAAATGTGTTTTATTAATAGTTGTCATCTAATACTGCTTTTTTCCAATTTCTTGATGGTTCAATTTCATGAAACTTCTCATTGCATGTTCTATCTAATAAATAATAAAAATGTGAATGTGTTATGTTTAAGGATGGGTAGCTATTTTCTATAATGGCGTTATACAAAGAAAGTTAATCTTGTATAAAAAATGATATATTATTGAATCATGAATTTAACCAAAATACATAATGATGAACAATCTAAGACAATTTAGTGTTTCAAGATCTCAGGTTTGTTACTAGTTGTGAAATAAATTAAAAAAAATGAAATATGTGGGTGCCACTGACAAATGAAACTAAATATGTGGACGGGTCTAACAATTTGTTCACTTCATAAAGATACAATAAAGACACCATTCAATTTCATATGAATTTAATGTTCTAACAATTCATATGGTAAATGTGAATAGATTATTCTTACTATCTGTGTCTATTTAGTTGGAATTCCTTTTTTTTTAAAATATTTATGCCCATGCTACATTGATTGTAATTGTTATTTGAAAAAGGAGCGGTGGAATTTTTTTATACACTTTCATGTGATTTGAATATGGTACTCATTGTGAATAGAGTTGGGCCTACATTGAAAGTCCCTTAGAACTTTGACCTTGTTTAATCTTTCATTAATTACTGCACTTATAGATATACTTTGATCACAATATTTTGTATAAAATACAACACATTTTTATCACTGTAGCTACAATCTACAAACAACCACTTGCGTCGTTGCTGACTTGTCAAGATTTCGTTGATTCGAATACAATCACATCCATAGTCACGGCTACTAAATTCATCTTTGAGCCTTGTAAGCTTTGTGTATTGATTGAACCAATTCTCGCATCCTTGACTCATTGCAGCCCAGTAGGGAGATGTGTAAGTCCTTCCGTGCTCATCCTAGAGATGACAAGTGTCCTTATATAAAATAATAAAATGTTATAAGACATAACATGTCTGCTCAATCTAGATTTAAAATATTTTTTAGAACCACATATATAAGACTACAAATTAAAACTATAAACTTTCAGTTCACATTTACTCAATATTTCCACTTTAAAAAAGGTGTTTGCAGTTAGAGAGATTTGATCCCTTTCGGCGCTTGGTAGATCTTTTTTAAGATGGATCTATGCTGATGAGCTAACAACGTTTATTAAAACCGCAACCTCTCCACCATTTTATATAAAAAGATGATAATGCTTCTTGTGCCAAATAGTTGCTCACATATTTTTTGGTATCTTTCTTTATGCATTGCATGCTTTCATTTGATGATTCTACATTGCAAGTTTCATCATTTAACTACCGTGATTTCTTGTCATTGCTATTGATTCTTGTATATGTTTTTCTATGGGTTTCCCTAACAAACCATGTACGCTTTCTTTCTCTCTGAATATTTGGTGGTTGCACTCATTCCATATAGTCTAGATTACGAATCCTACGAAGATAAATTCCAATCTCTATTCATAATTGAGCAAGTGAAGGGTTGCTTTTGCCACTGTTCTAGTTACCCAAGTGTGAGTCAGTATGATTCGTTCACATCTTAGGCTGATCTTAGCGAGTCATATTGAACCTGTGTGCAAGTTGTTAGGCCACTTCTTGATAGGTTTATGTTTCCATTACGACCCATATCCCAGTTTCTTCGATCTCATTTCAAAGAGTATTAAATTATGTATATATTTTTTAAAATTTTGACTTTATGATGAAACGATTTTTTTACAAATTTGTTAGAATTATAAATTTTTAATATTAAATAACAATATTATTTTATATATTTCAAAATTTATAAAATTACATTTTTAACTTGATTAATTTGATAAGAAACCTACCAAAATAATAGTTTCTTCAACTCTGTTGAGCCTCCCCAATCGTTGGAACCACCTTGCAAGACATGTTCACTTCTCCGCACCTTTTCCATTCTATCCAACTACCTTTGTTCATGTCTTTTATTTGCCATTTTTCATTGAAACGTGTTCATTTACGTAAAATTTACAAAAAATATATTTTGACGGATACCACGATTTTGAAAGAAAATTTTGTTTATTTATAAAATTTTATTGATTTTTTTAAATATAGTTAATGTTTTTTTTTCTTTTTCTTTAAATTGTAAAGATTGAAAGGACAATATTTTATTTTCACATTATTTTTATGAAGGTTTACCTTTTTTCATTACATTGAAGCTGATGCTTCAAGAGCGCAATGTATGGTGGTCATGGGTTTTGATCCAGGGTGGGGACAACCCCAGCTTACTGGCCCAACCACCCCACCTACAACAAGAACTCTTATGAAGGGTTTACTTGATTTACACTTGTTAATATAAATACAATTGTTTATATAACCCTTCAATGATAAACAATTAATTGAATGTCTTTCAAATTAAAATTAAGACCAACCCTTCAATTGATCATTGCTACATAGTCTCAAACAAAACAATTGTAGGAGTTTTCTTAGAGAGATTATTCCAACGGACATCTGTCAATGCTTTGGTATGATACCACCAGTGGTGAAGTCACTTATTTAAGTCCATGCCAATGGATGACTTATGGCTTACACATGACTGTTGAAGAGTGTAGTCTAAGGAGAACACCATTCATAATTTTCCTACTTTTGAAGGAACATTGGTGATACTAGAACATTGAGCCTAAGCAATATTTATATTTTGATAGTTTTTCTTTTTAAATGGAGAAGTTGGAATCTATCCTATTTCATAAATAGGTTCTGTAATTGATTATGAAGGTTTAATTTTAAGAGTAGGGTTTATAAGAACAGTTTACAATGTTAATATTTGTATTATTGTTATACTAAATGTTTACAGTTGTTTTACTGAGTAACTAAATTATGTACTATAATACATTAAGTGTTATAATTTTAACCAAATTCAGTCTATTGACTGAACATCATGAACTTACATCATTAGATGTTTTAAAAGAAACAATTGGAGTTTTAAGTGTGCTTTGTTTATTATAATATAATTAGAGTAATATGTTTATAATGTAAGTTTTTATATATTATAACTAACGAGGGGTTCTCTTTTACTAAGTGTAACAAATAAATCTTATTACAGTATTTTTTAAAGTGCTCTACTTCACACAGTTTAATGACCGTGTGACAAAAAACTTGTTGTATAGACCTTTTGTAATATTCTTAAAGGTTTTTATATACAAAGTTAAGTTCTAGAAAATGATTCTTATGCTAAATAGCTGGAATAATAACATTAAAAAGCTTCCAATGTTAAAACTGTTACTTGGAGATATTGTTGGTAAACATATCAGAAGAAAAGAATGTTGATTTATTTCTACACAAACCCTTCAATTTAATAACAGTTCAGATCATTTTAGCAAGTATCATATCAATCCTATTTACCTCTAAACAAACCTTCTGTACTAGAGTACTTCATCGTAAGATGAGTGGAAAAATGCGGAAATGAAATTCTTACGCATCATTCAATCATTTCTAATTCTAGGTTCATTTAGTCATACAGTCATATACAAGTAAACTCTCCTAATTAAATGCAGACTTAAACATTCCACTAATAGATTCATAGTATCTAAGCATTAATAGGAGATCCAAACATGACTGCTTCATTCTAGTAATTTGCTTAAACAAAAATAAATAAGATAACACAATGGAACCTGGTAATTTGTAGAAGAGACAAACAACCCAAGGAGCCTGTTCCACCCAACATTTTCCTAAAGATAGCTCAACTGCTTGTCTTAAGACCCCCGAGCCTGTCCACTGATCCACCAGGATGAAAACATTGTGTGAATAAATGGGATTAAATACCCCTGCAACTCAACATAAGTACTTAACAACAGTACTTCTGTCCTCAGCCGTAAAGAACTTAGCTATCAAGCTGCACTAGTTCTGAAAGCAGTCTTAACACTCAAACCACTTCTAACTTTCCCCTCATTGAATCTCTTGTGCTCCTTTCTCAACTTCAGAAATTTCACAAGGTAAAGAATGAACAGACTCCTGCTGAATTCGATGGATAGATATATGCATGCCTAGGTCTTTTTGGTCAGTTTTTCAAGTAATGAGCCACTTGCTCTGTTCCACTTTCTTGGGGAACATGACCACAAAATTAGGGAAGTTGCCCCCTGCAACAGCTAGAAGTGATTGAGGATGTTGCCATGTGTCAATTTTCTCTCACTCCAGTATATTCCTCCTAGTGGGTCAATGGGCACTCATTCAACAACTTCCTTAGGCTATTTGTCTCATCTTATATTTATTAAATAATAAAATATTCAACATAATTAATTACAGTCATCCTTGACCCCACATGGTCAATAGTCATAAACTTTAAAATACAAGTAAAATATAATGTTTTCTTAAACATAAAATGTTATTGAGATTGGGGTACGTGAGATTGATGCCATCCATTCATAGAGTTACATGAATAAACTCTTCTAGAGGAATTCTTTGCATATTTGCAAAGTGATATTCTTAAATTGCATTATAGAGGAAATCACTGTACTTTGTTGTTAAATTTTTTAGATAAAGATTCAAATCATATTGGATAAATCTTTAGCAACATTCAAAACTTGGGCAGATCAATGTGGTGTGTGACTAAATAGGATACTGGGTTTGACTTTGTAGATTCCAGGGTTTTAAATAGATCTACATTGGCAATTTTGGTGCACTTACAAGGCTTACTCTATTACCAAATAGGCTAGCAACGATGATTCTCTACTACAATTTCTTAAATGCCAATTTTCCTCGAGAAATATAATCTTTAACCCCTTGTTTAGTTGGATATTATCTCCAACCAATTGACATGTCATACATCTCACACTGTGACAAAAAAACAAATGACTCTATATAGTCCAAGTTCCCTATGTTTTACCTTATAAGTGTGGTGTGACTCATATAATTAGAGGGGATATATATACTATGTTACATGGCTCAAGTTCAAGTTTAAATTTGACAATAATGAAAAGGTATAAAATTCATTATTAGATTATTTATGTATATATTTTAAAATTTTGCAAAATATATAAAGAATTATATTTAACTTTAAAATAAAATATAAAATATATGAATAAAAAATCAAAAGGAATCAACATGGTTGTCTATAAAAATAAATTTGCAAATTTGTTTTCTAAAACAATTTTGTAGAGTTGTTTTAGAATTTTTAATATTCTTTTATAATAAACAAAATGATGGTTATGCTGGTCACGATTTGTTTTGAAACAACTTTCTAATTTTGATTTGATCATTTTTTCTTATTAATTATGTTTTATTTATTTATTTATGATTTTAAATGTTTTTAACAAATAAAAAATTACTAAAATTACAAAATATAAAAACACAATTTAATCATCATTTTAAAAATAATTTAAAATTTGATGTTTATAGACTTTTACTAAAATAATCAATAAATTATTTCTTCGTTTAAATAAAATATTAAGTTAAACTAAAATAAATTTAATAAAAGAATTTATTGAAGCATATTGAAATAATGTTAAAACTAAAACTAAAATATTGTTGTTGATTGCTCCATTCCCAAGTCTATTGTCAAGAGAGGCGCTCATAGAGATTTGGTTCGTTTGAAAACATTTGTCACCCCATCTCCCCCTTAGTCCATTGATTTCCCCTCTACTTTTTTGCCGATAATGAAGCCATCGAAGCATTGCGAGGACATCTTGTTGAGCTCTACTTGCCAAAAAGTCTTTACCCACTTCTCGCCCCCTCCCCTTTCTACACCCACTCCACTAATCACCCTATGCATTTTTTGTGGGATGAAGCCACCTATGCATTGTGAGGACATCCTTGTCAAGCTCTATTTTATTGAAAAACAATGATCCTCATCTTCCTCCAATGTTATTTCCATATCTTTAAGTTTCCATCTAAGGTGAAGTCTTCCACGAGAGGACATTCAACGAGCTCTACTCCCTCTCTTATCATTATACCCATTTTCCTAACCTCTCCTTTCCATTTCATGCTCCATCCCTACCCTGCCATGTACAAAAAAACAAAAGAAAGAGAATAAACAAATTATAAATTACAAAGTAGTAGAGGAATTTGTCTTCTACAACCTATCCAAAGTAAGAACCTTGTCTCTCAGAATAAGCCACATAAAAAGTACACATTTAGCGGGGGATATTTCCTGCCATCATTTGGTCCACCACCAAGATTCTTTCTTCTCCTCAGAATCATGAAGGGATAGATATCCTTTCTTTATTGAGAGAAAATATTTAATCACTTCAATCCGCAAGGTATCGCTTTCCCTTATTGCTACCAAGACTGCCCCGAAGAGTAATTTTACACGTGAGCTCTAAACTTTCACATTGTTCAGACATGAAAGAAAGAAGCCACTAATAGGGAAAAGGAAAAATTGAATTTATTGAGATATGTTCTAGAGGTGATGAGAACCTCTAAACCTAGGCCTTATTCCATTGACTTGACCAAAACATAAATGCTCCAACAAAGAAGCAAGTGGGTATGTCAGGTGATGAGCAAAGATATAAATAGAAGAAAAGTGAGACAAAACCAAAAGAAGCTATTGTGGTGTGTGTGTGTGTCTATTATATATATAAATATTTACATTAGTGAAAGTGGAAGGTTATATACACTAGAATTTTGCTTAAAACTACTAATGTAGAAATAAAATCATAATACATTACTGCATGTAGGTATTTGAGATATTTTATCAGAAATTCCCCTTTGGTAAGACACTGAATACATACCTCATCCCTCCATATAAAATATAAATCAAACAATGAACTAACCTCATGGTAAGACCAACCCTATCTTGGATCTTCCATAGGGTATAAATAGTCGATATCCTCAAGTAATACCAAATACCAATAAAATATGTACACACCAACTAACTGTAATCACCCCAAAGCACCACCCTCCAATGAATCCTCCCTTATGGAACAACTTAGTATTGGTATTGGACATATTGCCAAACTTTCCTCACATATTGACAATCCTAGAACATATTCTTCATTGTCTTGGGACACTAGAAAATCTAGCAAAGACCGTTTGAAAGCCCACTCTTGGCCAACCTGGATTTTGAGGGAATCCCATGATATATAACCAACAAACAAAAACTTAGTTTATAAAAAATCTTATTAGACTAGACACTGTGAAGCCAATGAACTCCTCTAAATCAATAGAAACCCAATGATTATCGAGGATAAAGTCTAGAGCATGTCGTTGATGCAAAATGGAGTAAAGCCTCTCGAAATCAAACCGTTGAAGAGGGTAACCGAATTTCAAACCCCATTCGTGATAAACTATTCTTGTTATAATAATATTCATCTTATACATGTCCTCCTAAGGGATAATCACAACCAACGTTGCAATGGATGGACAATTTGATGATAGTGAAGTAACTTTTTTTTCTCAATAGAATGGACATCATGGGAAACACTTTGTGCACTTCCCCTCATTTTGAATATGGCACTCGGGGTAAACCATTTGAATGTAGTTTTGGAAACCTAACCTGATGGGGACATTGAGTGAGGCCCATAATATTCACAAAGGAAACTATCTCGGGGATTTAATCCCATGACCTCCTACTTGCAATTCACAAGTCAACCACTTGAGCTAACCCATTGGGATTTTAAATTTGAAGGATATAGGAGTGGGAATTGATCCACTTATACGTGCATGGGTCATGGAATCATTTAATACAACTTCACTAGGTGCAACCACATTCAACCAATACCTCAGGGTGACCCTACGACTCTAGGAAAAACCCTCATGGAAATTGAACCTTTCCCACTGGTGAAAAATTACTTGCTTTTCACCAATGGTTCCAACACCTTTGGGTGAGGGGAAAATCCTAACTTGTGAATCAAATAATGCCAATACTTCTAAGAATGTGCAACTAAATATCATAGGCCATGCAAAAATAAGATTCCCATTTGGAAGTGAGGCACCTTTGCAATACAATTACCCTATATCCTCAGCTAATAAACTGCTATCCTATAAGTGATGAAATTACTTTTGAAAAAAGAAACAATTGGGGACTTGGAACAAGATGAATTGGCATGGAAAAATAATATCATATAATCCAAATACCCACTACACCTTGCGGACATGTTTCACTAAAAAAATGATGAATAGTAGAACTTGCCAATAGCCCCCTCCAAACAACAAAACACCCATTTGGTAGCAAGGATACACCCTTGAGTAGTGATATCAATCAAACCAAGCCTTCCCTCATCCTTGGGAATGATACAAACATCCTAGGGGACCAATAGAATATCCCTCTCTCCACCATAATTTGACTATAAGTAGGAGTCTAGGATTTGTTCCAATTGTTGAAACTACACCCAACTAGGAAACCAACAAGAAACATAATAAATTTTAACTTCCTAAATAATCCTCCCAACCAATGTTAATTTACAAGAAAATCGTAGGTCCTTCTCCTTAAAGATACAAATCTTGGTGTAAATCCATTGCATACACTAATCCCACATAACTATTGGTGAAATCCCCGCTCCGAAAGGTATGCCAAGATACTACACACCAACCCTTGGTATAATAAAAGTCTAAGTTTGAGGAAGCCACTCCACTGGGATATCTACATTAACCAACCAATAGTCTTCCTTATGCTCATTCACAACTGCCCTTGATGCCACAAAAAACAGGTTAAATCAAGGGTGTGCACCATCTACTAAGTATTGATATTCCCACATAGAAAGGACAAAGTTATTAACAAAGTGATTTCTGATCATATGTGACCCATCAAGGAGTGATATACTCTGCAACTAGCCTTATAGTTGAGTGGTATTTAGGCGATATCCAAAAACATCAACTAAAAAGATTATAAAGATAAGTGGATAAGGGACACTCTTGGAAAATCAACCATTGCAGTAAAACCTACGATGATAGGAAATTATCCATAGAGATGAACACATAAGCATTCAAAAATAAAGTAGTAACCATGGCCACACAAAGTGGTCCAAATCCAAAACAAAAACACATTATTGGAGTAAAGGACCAACCCACCCAACTATTGGCCTTGTCAAAGTTTAGTTTTAGCAAAAGAGACTCTTGACTAGACTTGTGGACCCACTCCATGACCTCCTAGATTAAAATCACAATATTTAGGATATAATGAATCTGTATAAATCTTGTTTGTACCAATCAAATAGTCTTCTGGCCACACCCCAAATATGAATAATCATTATATTAGCTATAATATTTTAAGAATCAATGAGCAATGTAATAAGCCTACAACGCCCAATAGTGTTTCTAGATGCATTCTTTGAAATCAACTCAAGAAGGCCTTGATTAAGATACCAACAAAAAATGCTAGAAGAAAAGCCTTCAATTGATAAGCATTAGAAATCATCCCCAACCATATCCCATGGTCTTGTAGAACTCACAAGGAATCCCATCCAAACCTAGGAACTTTCCATTATGCATTGGATTAAGGGATGAAAAAACCTCCTCTTTTGAGAAGTCATTGTCTAATATATTTTAGTCCCCAAAATAAACCTTATGCAAAATAACCCTGTAACAAGAGTTCCTAGAATCCAAAACCCAATCTATGAACATAAAGAGAGAAAATATATTCTAAAAATGCAAACCAAATATATCTTTGACCTCTACTAGATCCTTAGCAAGGTACCTATCATCTCTACATAAATCGAAGACTTTGTTAGCGACCACCTTCCGAGTCTAGAAAATCAAATTAAAACATGTAATCATAATCCCCTTCCTACATCCACTGTAACCAAGTCTAGATCCTAAAACTTTTGGTAATGTATTCCTCCTCATTGTAGACTATCATATCCAACTTAGTGACATCCTCCTTTAATACCAAAATGTGAAGATCATCCTCAAGTAAAATCTTGACTTCTTCAAGCTAAATATTAGCATCCCACATCTCCATGCACCTTTTGTGAGCCATCATTTCCCCTACCAACCCTTTCATGAACTTAAATGTGTAAAAAAAATCACCCTCCCACTAATAAAACCAACCCTCATCTTCTAGAGGTTAGGAGAAAGGTTCTAGAATTGATACACAAGTGCTTAGAAATATGGAGAGTCCAAATATGACACATTCAACTTGAACAAAGAGAAACATGTCAAATCCATCGTGTGAACTACTAAAGTAACCCTCTAATTAGGAAAGTGGTCTGAAGTTATACATCGATCGAAACATCTAGTGGTCACAATCTATTTGAAAATGATATATATTCATTAGGGTGATAAAATTTGTCCAACCTAGCTTGCACCCTAGCCCTACCCTATTGATAATTAGTCCATGTCAACCAACCACCACAATATGTAGCCTTTTTGTTTCCAATTAGGGTCATACCCCTGTATAGTAGCCTTACATTGACACCACCCCTGCTTCTTGCACTACTAATCATGCTACCTATACCTCCACCCTTATCACTCTCCCTTTCCAACATATTAAAATCCCTCCCCAACAATCTGATCCGTGACATGGAGAGAGGAAACCAACCAATCCCAAATTTGACTGTGCTTCGACTTAAAGTTAGGAGAATATATTGCACAAAACCATAAATGCATGTCCTTAAACACCAATGTAATCTAAACACACTAATGCTTCATATTCCTCCAATGGTTCATAACAAAGCATTGCATATTAAGAGAAATAAAAAGTAATACTCCCCACTACCATGGAGATGATATGTGGTTCATAAGGGGCCATTGATTGCAAATCCTAAACTCCACGAATTTGAATTCTTGAACAAAGACCAAGGTATGATTATTTAGTTGTAATGGTCAGCGGAAAAATTGTTTATGATTAGAAATAATCATCCCTTAGACATTCCATGGTAGTGAGGATAAATTCATACCAAGTGGATATGAATTCCTAGGATAACAAAATGGTTATCCATCATAAAAACCTCCAAAGAATCATATTCATTATCTAGAAAATGAACCATGGCATATACACAAGACTTATTTGTAGGTTAAGACTCACATCCCACCATGCCTTGTCCAAATTGATAGGAGAATTCTACTTTCCTCTATTCTTTGGACTTCACCTACCAACCCATATATATATATATATATATATATATATATTAATTAAATCACTAATCTAGTCGGAACCCTAGAAACCATGATCTCAAACTTAATCTGTCAAGGGATTCCCAACCTATTCAAAATTGTTGTCACATTGGGTGCACCACTAAACCACTAGGGATTAAGTGAGAGCAATGACTCAACGTTTAGAAATACCACCTCTCAGACTTGAGGACACTAAAGGAACACTTACCCCTATAAATTTTATTCAAATCCATTGAAGGAACATTTCCCCAACACCTTGGGTAGTTAAAATGGAGAAAGTTTCACACCCCTTACCTATAGAGGCCTCTTATGATTTTGGTGAGGAAAATCAAGAATGATATGAATTTGCACCTAGAAAGTAGAGCAAGGATTTGTTTGGTAGAATTTACTCACCTTATACATGCCATCCACTTTGCAAACATAGATAAAATGGAGAGGCTTATTCTTAAGATCCACCTCAACACACACCCTAGGGTTCACATAGAAGGAGTTACAATGACCATTAAGTATAAACACCTTGTCAAACTTTCTGGAAATCAAGTTTATGAATGATCCCGTGTCCTCCAACAGGGCGGGAAATTATAACCAAACAAGGTAATTAGCATGCTTGTTGTCCTAGGTTGAGGTCCTGCTAGGACTATGGATAAGAAAGAGAGATAACAATTTTTCAAATACCAAATTGAAGCACTTGTCGAGCAATAAATTAGAATTGAACAATAGGGACACATACTTATAACCCAAACCATGGTAAATTTAAGAAATTGTCTTAACTTCCTAGTTTAGAATGCACCATATGTTAAAGTCCTCCTCATCTGACATTATATGCCAAAAAAAGGATCACACTTTGAGATTTGAGGTTATGGAATTCCCCAAAATATTCCTTATGGTTTGCTAGAAAATAGTTGAAGTCATTTTGATTCTAGAAGGATTGTTACACTTCTTCGAAGGAGTCTAAAGAGGAAATTATGACCGTTATCCCTAGAAAACTAGGTGCAACTCAGAAGATACATAGGGATCATTCCCCCTAATATCGACAAGAGATAGAACTGAACTTTAGGTCCTAGATAATAAATAACTGATAGAGTCCCCTTCATGAGGTGAATAAAACCATAGGTCCTCATGAGACCAATAGACACCATCACTAATCAATTACTCAACCTCAACATGAAGACCCAAAACCATACCATTTATAGCTTTAATCATCATTGGCCCTAAATTTGAGCTTAGATCCACCACAAATCCAATATCCATCATATCCACATTTAGTTTGAATGGGATAGGTATCTAATACTTAGTTATTTTTATTGAGCTAGCATCCCCAACACTAATGAACCTAACATTGAGTGATCTCATGAAAACATAAATTGATCCATCACTCTCTGCACTTTATAAGGAATTTTACCGTAGAGGAGGGAAATTACTTTGATGATGGTATATATTGGTGTTTTCTCCCCTTCGACATAGGTTCGGTCCTTCTGTCGCATGCAACAAAGCCCAATATATTGTCCCAATAGAGCAAGGCTCAGTCGGCAGCACATGCGATGCAGATGTAGTCTTACCCAAGATATCTCTTATGGGTAACTACCATAACTATGTTTCCACAGTTGGGTGGGGGTTTCTTCTCCTTAGGAACCTTACCAACTTGCTTGACCGAAGCCGATGGGTGTATTACTTAAAATTACTGTGTGCATAAACACTACTTATCTTATCCATCACAAAGATTATAACAACAATATAAGCTTTAACATATAGGTTTTCTATCAATAGTGCTACTAGTGCATAAGGGAACTCATTCATAAGCAAATACATAAACACTTAATCACAATATACATTCCTGCGACTTAAGTACATTCATCATATACATTCATGTGACATAAACACATTCATCATCTACTCAAAGACACAATATTTAACTTGGAAACCCATTCGGAAAAAACCACAAAGGCGCTCTTCATCTGGAATGAGAAATATATGGCACCTTTGGTTTGCACACTGAGTTGCAAACTATGTTCTAGATAGTCTTCTCTGGTCTATACATAATTCTCTCTCCTCTCATGCTCTTTGGTCTTCTGTCACTCAATCTTCTCCTACTTGACTCTATTGTTGATACAAGCGCATCCTGGATCAACTACTCTTATCTATACTTCTGCGCACTCAACTACAAACTATTTGACTCTCTTACAGAAACAAAAAAACTAACTGAATCTGTAAAAAAAACAACTAGAAGAAACCTTGAAGTAACTAAGTAAGTAACTCACATACAACTTGGGTTTCTCATTCTTATAGACTCTTACATGTCCCTATTAGCCGACTTCATTCAATTAGCCAACAGGATGTCATTCCTATTCTAGTGACATTTGTCAATAGACACTAATGACCTGAATTACAAAGATGCTTTTATTCCTTACAACACGTGTGATTCCCGCCGAATCTATCCAACCTCGTACCCACGATATTCCTTGAACTCTCCTTTTCAATCGCTGCACCGCTACACGCTTTCTCTAGCACGGTTCTTTCTATCGTGACTGATCTCGTCACATCTTTGCCTTCTTTTGCGACTTCTCTTTTGTTGCTAACTCTTCCTTCACAAACTATCTTCCTTTAAGAACTATCTTCCTTCGCAAACTCTTGTTCTATCGCAACTTCCTTTGCAACTACTTCTTTCCTTAACTCTTTCTTCCTTATCTACTTCTGTTCTTCCTTCTCTACTTTTTGTCGCATCTCCTTTCTCTTCTTGGGACTGAACTCTTTATCTTCTTGGGTAGAATTCTAACTGAATTCTCCCTACCTTTCCCTAGGGCCAACAATCCCCCAACACTCACTTGTGGCTCGTCCTGAGCCACACAATGCTATTCATCAACATCTGCATTTGTGATGACTTTACCTTGAAAATATTGGAAGATTTTCACTATTTCCTTTGTCTCACTTCGCACATCTTATTCTGTTTTCTTCAAGTTTTCCACAAGGTTGGAACTGATGTGTTATAACGTTACACTTCCTGTGAACTCTACTGCTTGTCACACCTTCTGGTGTTCAAGTTGAATAATTCCTGTAATACTTTTTGCTTTAGCTTGAAACTCTGCGACTTTGTCGGTCCTTTGTTGCTATTAAGTGTGCAACATTGTAACTTGTTGTTGCAGTTTCTTCATTTCTATTTCTTTAGCCATTTTCTTTGCTAAGGGAAACTTCTTCATCTCATTTCTCATTTGGTTTATTTCCATTTTAGGTGTGATCAGCTCCTCTGTGACTTTCTCAAGTTCCTCATCGTCGATCAACGCTTCCCATGTCTGAGAAACTTGGTCGACAATTTTGGCACATAATGCCTCTGCTTCTGCTATCTCCCTCGCAACCTTTGTCACTGCTTTTCTTCTTTCTTCTAACACCTCTAGGGGTGTACTTGGTTTTAGCTGCGCTTCTAGTTCTACAATCTTTTTGCGAAGATATTCTTTTATCTTGCCAAGTCGAATGACCTTGGCTTATGGAAACATCTCCTTCATTATCCCTTCATCAACAAAATTTGTGCACACAAGGGATACAACATTGTTGAGCCTATGCCTATTATCCTCCCAAGTTTTTACTTTTTACTCGGTCTCCTGCACTGTTTTCTTCATTTTACTGACACTTTTATTTGCTAATTTCTCCTGCTTAATCAAGGCGCCTTCTCTTACTTTCATCTCTGCGACTGTGGCATTCTGCATTTACAACCACATCTACGATAAATATATTGTTATCTGGCCCAAGCTTTTGGCCACTTCATTTAATTCTGGGGTTCCCAAGTCAAGTGTTTCACCCATCACTTGTGTCTTGATTGGAGGAACTGACATAGTTATCTCACTTTATCGCTCTTTCGAATTTTTAGGTACATCCTGAAACTCGGTTATCCGGTGTGTATAATCTACTCCGGTTCTGATCTCTTCAACATATTTATAGAGCACTTTTAGTGAATAAGTAATACTACCTGTGAGCTCTGTCTCTCGCTCATCTATTTTCTTGAATATTTCCTATGCAACTTCTATCAAGGCGTTGGTCCGAAGTGTAAAATATTCGACATCAAGGATGGCAGTATTTGCGGTTCTGCTAACCTTCCTTTTATTATGTCTTTACTCCGTATGCACTGTCTCAATCTGTTTTCTCTTATCTCCTACGACTGGATCTATCAAATTTGTGCTTGAACAATTCTGGGGAGGGTATGGATCTTCTGTTTCTTCCTGTGGGTCCCCTCCTTGAACTCCATCATTTTTCGATGGTGGATTGTCTTGTCCCAGGTCTTCATCTGCATCTAATTGTTCCTCCAGAACAAGAGCACGCCATTATTTTGGACGATGACCTCAACTTATTCTTAAGTCAACACAATTGAGTCTCCAACCATTAGCGATGCGGGTCTTGTCGTGACTATAACATAATATGATGCAGGTCAATCTGAAATTTGATAATTTGGTGAAACCACTTCATGGTTTTATCCGTAAGTATCTCCTGCTTCCTTACCTGATGGTGTAGGGCCTCTCCATGCATAAAAAATCCACATTGTTATCTCCTTGTCTATTTTTCCTATCCTTGTCGAACCAAAGATTCTGGTATCAATCTCCTCTACAACATACTGACAGATCTACCCCTTGGTAGTTTGGTGGTTCCACCCATGTGGAAAATGAAATCAAAATCATTATCGAGGAATAGTGGAATGCATTACCTTTTCCCCGTGACTCTACTGCGATCGGGTGATTTGAACTCCCTCCGCACAGAGTTCAACTAACACAACCACACCCGCAATACATTGGTTCGGTCACATCTTTTACAACAATTTGCTAGCTAATATCTTTGCAGCGAATCGAATAGTATGATCATTGAATGATGCGATTAGGAAACCTATGTTATCTCTAGTCAATTCATACTTATCCTTCATCCTTGTCGTCATCATAGTGTCCTGGTATTTCCTTAAATACGGTGTTGGATCTATACTTGCTAATGGTAGGAATGTAATTATTGCGATGAGTTCGACATCCACAGATATTTGTTGGTCGAGCCAAAGGTAGCCACCATGAAAGGGCACTAATAACTATTTCACACAGGAATTCACTTCTGGGCTTCGTCCAAAGTGTGACATATACAACAATGATAATAACCTTAACTGGTTCATCCCTCTTTCCCATTCCATTGGAACAAATCGCGTCGGTGAATTTGGTGTATCCTGTACAATAAGTATGTAGTTCTTTCTGTCTAAATCTTGTTTCCTCCTCGTGTCATGATCAACGGAGGACAACTTCTGTAGGTTCGACAAAATATTCTGCAATACCTTAACTCTTTCTGGCACTGTGGGTGCTGCCAGCGGGTACCGTGAATTATTTGGGACTCTGATATTTGGCGCATTAGAGCGTCTTGGTGGGATGTATGGTGGCAAGATATTCCTAGTTTTTGAGTCTTCCTCTTCCTCACGTGGTGGTGGTGTTATTTCTTGCCATTTCTTATTTATGTTTCCAGTGCGCTTCCCCCATGAGACTCCAGATGGACCTGGAAGGTATGCACGCACTTTTCCTGAAGGCATAACTGGAATTTGCTCAGCATCTTGAACAACCTCGGCTTGTGGTGGGACATATCCAACAGTGTCTTCCATGATCGACGTGGGTGATGCGGTTGCAACGTCAGATCAGGAGATGTACTTGTGCTGGAAATCGAAATGACCATGCTCTGAAAAATTCAATTCAACTCTTCAAGTTGCAAATAATAGTTTCTCTTCTCGCATGAAAACCGAATGAAATGAAACTTGGGCATGAAGGTTGATAATGTGTAACTGTTCTCTGCGATCGTTCTTCACATGCGCAAGCAATCAATAGAAAGGTATATGTCCTTTCAATCACATGGGATGATCGTCCGAATAATTAAGGAAAATTTTATGCATGCTGTCATTTACCTGTCACATCAAGTAGTAGTTATTTCCATAATGGCGGACGTGATCAAAAAACATGCAGCCAAAATCTCTCGGACTTTTAAAATTAATGATGGCCAGTTGTCACTTCTGCGATTCTAGTGTTACTCACGACAGTGTCACACTTCTTGCGACCTGTAGTCTTCATTTGAAAGAGTTCCTTTGGTGTGACAGAATAAGTGTCTTCGCCATCATTTTTCTTCTTGCGACAGATAAAGAGTCTGCGACGCTTTTATTCTTGCTGTGGCAGACTAGAAGTATGCGACCAACAAATGCATAAAAAGGATAATTTTTTTTCCTCTGTTTCTCTCTTCTTTCTCTTTCCTATTTTTTATGCAATCAAGTCATGATTGTCATGATACAACTTCAGTTTATTAGTTCTCTTACAGGTGTTTCATCTAGATTTTGAAACTGCACTGCGCTTCCATTAGTGATATGAATTACAATGTACGGTCCATGCCAATGTGTCTTTAACTTACCAGGATTCTTGAAGAATTTGCTATCATACATAAGAACAAGTCCTTCGACCTGAAACTGTTTGTTCCTAATGTGTCAATCATGCCATACCTTCTGTCTTTCTTTTTCAACGTTTTGGTGATACCATGTGACACAAAATTCTTCTTCCAACTGCACAAGTTGCGACAATATCTCCTCGAAAACATCAACATCTATCATCTCTTTGATTGCAACGATTCCTAGACTTGGTACAATATACTCTATTGACATCACAGCTTCATGTCCATACACCAAGAAAAAGGGAGTGTGGCCTGTCAATTTTTTACAAGTCATGCGGTATGCCCATAGTACTATGAAAATTTTCTGATCCCAGTCATCCCTTTGGGAATTGCAAATCTTTGTCAATGGGTTTTCCAGGATCTTATTAAATGCTTCAATAACACCATTTTCTTGAGGGTGATATGGCGTTGTCTTTCAATACTGAATATGGACTTCCTCCGTTAGGGCTTCAATTAGCTGGTTGACAAAGTGCGTACCTTGATCACTTATTAAAATATTTGGGCATCCAAATCTTGTCACGACATTTTCAAACAGAAACTTTGTAGCAGTCATAACAACACAATGTTTTATTGGTGCTGCTTCGACTCATATTGTTAGGAAGTTGGTCGTAGTGATAATATAACGTGCACATGTGCGATTCCCTGTTGGATCGATAGGGACCACAAAATCAACTACCCATTTATCAAATGTATGTAATGTTACTTGTGGTACTAGTGGCATCTCATCTCGTTGCGACGACTTTCCCGTTCTCTGGCATACATCACAGCTACGACAATAATCCCGGGCATCCACATGCATGGTGGTCCACCACAATCCTGCTTGAAAAACTTGCGCACCGTATCTTTTCCAGTGTAATGTCCTTATGCGACACCAACATGTGCTTTATTTAATATCAACAGTCACTCGTGTTCTAAGACATAGCGATGAAGAATCTCATCAGGACCCATCTTATGTAATTGTCTTGCGATCAACTAGAAGTCCGTAGCTCGCACAACCAATTGTTTCTTCTACGGAGTGGTGAATTCAGATGGCACATAACCCGTACTAAAAAAATGTATGATATATTGATATTGATCATCAAACATAGTTATCGCAAACAATTGCGCATGAGGGAGACTATCGTTCAGGTTACCAAGCTCTTTGCCACTTTTGATCCTCAAAAGATGGTCTGGTCCCAAGTTTAATTAACCGGGTTTAACAATTAATTCAAAATCAAATTCTTGGAAGAGGAGAAGCCACCGACAGATCCCCCCCCCCAACACTAGCTTATTGACCAAGTTTTTCAAAGCAGAATGGTATGTGTACATTTTAAAATGTCCACCCAATAAGTAGTGTCTGAATTTATGCAGAGCATATACCATCGCAATCCCTTCTCTTTCTGTCGTGGTATAATTCTTCTCTGTTGTAGATAATTTCCTGTTGACAAAGGCTATAGGATGGTCAATCGACCCTTCACCAAGATTCGTTAGTACCACACCAAGCATGACATATGACACATCGACATGTACATGGAACTCTTTCTTCCAATATGGAAATACAAGTATGGCTACTGTAACCATGTCATTCTTCAACATGTCCAGACTCTCTTGGAAAATTTCTATCCACTGGAACTTAATATATTTATTTAGTAACTTTTCCATCAGAGCAGTCACCTCCGCATATACTTTGATAAACTTTATGTAGTATCCCGTGTGTCCCAATGTTGCGCGCAATTGTTTAACTGTGGTCGGTGGTGGTAGGTCAAGGATGATCGCAATTTTGGAATGATCGATCAACATTCCATTGTGATAGACCACATGGCCCAACAAAATTCCAAATGGGGTGCAAAAGATGCATTTCTTTAAATTTAATGAAATTTGATTCTGGCAACAACGCTCCAGCATCATCCTAAGGCTCTCAATGTGATCTTTTATGATCCCAAACATTGTCCAATCATCGAATTAGACTTCAAGAATTTTATGTATGAAATATTTGAAGGAAACAACTACTATTCTAGAAAAAAATGTCAGGAGCATTCTTAAGTCCAAAGGGAATTACCGTATACTAGAAACACCCCCACTCTGTCACAAATGTGGTCTTGTGTTGATCTTCCTTTTCAATTCGAATATGATGGTAACCATAGAAACCATCAATGAATGTATAAATATCTTGAGCCCTAACGCTCTCTAGTACCTCATCTGTTAATGGAGTCGAAAATGGGTCATGCAAACAAGCGTTGTTCAGTTGTCTCAAGTTGACGCAAATTATTACTTCACCCGTATCCTTTTTGTCTTGTACTACTATCGGGTTGATCCATTTTGATTCTTCAACAATCTCTATAATACTTGCGTCCAACATTCGGTCGAACTCTACTTTTGAATTTTTCTTTATTCTGTGGATTCAATCTGTATGGTTGCTGCTTGAGTGGTTTTGCGTCGAGCCTCAAAGGTATTTTCATTTCTCCTAGATATCCAAAAATCCATTTCATCTCTAAAAATTTTGTAGGGAAAATATCCTGGAACTCATGCAATAAATTCATGATATTTCCTACAGTCTTGTCATCCCAATATTCTCTGATATTGACAAACTTTGGATTTTTTGGTGAGCCAACATTAATTTTGAGTGGACTCAGGAATTGGTCACTAGAAATACCAAGTCCTTCCACTCTGCGTGTACCTTCATATTCTGGAATGTTTATGTCGAGCGCGTCATCATCATTAGGTTCTCTCATCATGTTGTAGCATTGCATCCAATGGTGGATTGTCGTGCTACTCTGGTTGAAATTTGTCATCGTGACAGGGATATCTCCGAATATCTTCGCTTTCATCACTTGTAATGTAGCATCAATGGAAGGATGGTCATTTGCTAACTCAAATGTATGCATGAAGCTAGTAGCCAACTCCTCCCATTCAAGAGTTCCTCATCACAACTCAACTGATGTATACCGATTCCTTGGTATCATGTCCAATGTATGTATGAAGTGATGAACCCACTCCTGTTGTGGATATTCCCGATATGTCGTGCGACAATACTCAATATGTTCGATAGGATTTTCCAATATTGTATACTTGTGACCAATATAACTGATCTCTTCTCCAAATCTGATTTCCAACAGTCTTATATATTGCGGCCATTCGGAGATAGATTGTTTGTGTTTACCCCACCATCTGGCAGGTGTAGCTTTCAGCACAAAGTCCAAGGCGAACAATCACTGCGATTCTATAACTTTCGCTTCAAACTCTGTTAGAAAAGACTCAAGGTTAGGTAAACCTTTGTATGTAGGTAAGTCACTTGACTCAACTCCTACCCGTTGCACAGACCTTGTGATTCTTGTGCATTTCCTCATAGATACTTCATGCATCTAATTCTGCCAATTTTCTAACGTTTCACCCGAATTGGATGTACATGAGCTAACACTCACTAACTCAGGTTTCCATCAGATGTTGGATTTATATAGTCATCTCCTGTAGATGTGATATTATAGATATGGTAGAGATAGTCACCTTGTCCTTCACCATACACTAGTTCGACATATCTATGTCCTTCTAGTGGATCAATTAGCATGACCACCCTTATATTTGAATCTTCAAATGATAAGATTTTTCTCTTAAAATTTATGATGGTTAATCAATATATAGAGAAATAAACTATGTATAAAACCTACTAAAAAATTGGCTTGCTACCGAAATATCTGATAATGAAACCATGGGTACATCTGAATGACGGAGGCCATGACTTAAGCATGTGATATGGATTTGGTTGGCCTTAAATTTCTAAAACCTTGCATATTGAAACACCAGACAATATGTTAGCTAATGAATGGGAAAATAAAATATACTTGAAAATGAGAAAGTGGAAATGTTACACACATAAGTTATAACAGACGAAATCTATCGGGACATATATAATTAATCACCATATTTAGTTATTATATCTCCATAAATATATATATATGTCCCCATACCGTATTGTTAATTTGATATTTTCCGATTTAGATTTATTTGTGGTTGCTAAATATTTTGCATTTTGCATTTATCTTGATTCATGTATATTGTATGACTTCAGGGATCATTTTAATGGCTTTATTTGTGGTGGCTAAATATTTTGCATTTTGACTTTATTTTGATCCATGTATATTAATTATATGAATTCAGGGATCATTTTGGCTTTATCTTGATCCATGTATATTATATGATTTAAAGGAACGAGTCTATGCATTCAGAGATAATTCAATATGGTAGTGGTTTTAGTCTATTCAATTGCATTTAAAGGCACATGATGTAAAAATGTTGAATTATAGGTTGATTTTACGATTCATTGTGCACAAGAGTGTGGTTTATTAGAGGAAAGCCTGTTCAAGCAATCAAGAGATATGTATTCAAAATGAAATATTCACGCATTAAATGTTATTCAAAATGAAATATTCACCACATTAAATGTTATTAAGATATATTTACACAACAAATTATTTTGATGAAATGTTGTGTATAACTTAAGGCAATAATATTTATTTAAAATAAAATTGTCATTTTAAAAGTATTATAAAGTTAAAAAAATTGAGTAAAAAAAAACCTTGTAAGCTATTATATCCTCCCAAAAAAACTTCTAATATCTAGAAACATATATAACCATAGTATCAATGAAGATATATATTATGGCTATATAAACTTCTAATTATCATGATATGGATATAATAGTTGTAAATCAATAGCAAAAAAATATAGCTTATATTCATAGTGAGTAGCCAAATAACTATAGCTTATAGTCATAGTCAGATATACTGTAAAAATTTTATGAATTCATTATGAATACATAATGGTGTGGGGTTATTAAGGATAGGGGCATGTTAAAGATATTGTAAAACTTTTATGAATTGATTATGAATACATAATGGTGTGGAGCTATTAAGGATAGGGGCATAGGGGCATGTTAAGGATATTGTAAAATAGGTATGGCTTATTTGTTAACATTATTTTTGTCACACTTGCTTGGTTAGGTTCATAATGGATTGCTTTAGGCCTTTATTTTTTGTTGTCTTAATTCCTAAAAAGAGAGATTGCCCTTGCTTGTTCATGTTTCTTAGACTTTCTATTATAATGTAGATTCAGTAGTTAGTGATAGTTCACCTCATAGATTTATAAGGAACATAACACCGACATTAATAAGCAAATCCTACAAAGATTTTTTTTTCATGGATATCTCAAAATATTGCTAAAAGTAAGATGTAGCCCTCTCACATTCCCTTCTCGGGAAAGGGAACCTTGAACCTTACTCATTATGATGCAGTGATTTCAATGCTTGGATACAATTTGAATCTCCTTCGATTAGCTGGGAGCTCTTTCAACACCTGTACCAAATTGCAAAGTAATGCAACAACCCAATTTTATTGACAAGCTTTTCCCATTTATTTCCATTCAAATCCTAAGGCATGAGACCCAAAGTTTCTACCAGTGTTATAAATCTTCATAGAGCTCTATCCTTTTACAAGCTACTCTTTCAAAGAAAAGAATGGTTCTCGATCAAATCTTGCCTTGCCTTTCAAGAAAATGACGAGAAAGACCCTAATGCAAACTCCAGGTCATCGGATCCAATCTCTTCCTTGGACTTCTTAGTAATCCTCTCGCCTGCCATGACTTAACCACAACATTGCCAAAATCTGAAGCATCCATGGATTCTTGAAACGACGAAATAATAACCTCTCCTCCTCGTTTGGCCCAACTCTAGAACCCTCGATCATCAACTTTTCTTAGCTTTTCTCCCTAACCTAGCCATGAGTAAATGCACCCAGTACTAATAAACATATGGTAGATGTTAGAAGACACAGTTGTCCACATTATTTCGGAGGCTGGTCATTAGTTACCTTGTTATCCATTGATATTGAAAAAGCCAAAACATCTTGCAGGTCATTGTATTGCATTCATGGTAGTAATCAATGTTAGGATTATGTGGCGAAGCCAAAACATCTTGTAGGTCATTGTATTGCATTCATGGCAATAATCAATGTTAGGAGTATGTGGTGTTAGAATACTTTTGTAGCATTGCAATCCATGACATACCTCAACTAATTGTTCTCTATCAATGTATAAGCGCTAACCAAAACGCTTCCAGCTTGTCGAAATTAGGTAGAGCAATTTGTGTCTAAATGGTAATTTAGATTGGTCAATTCCTAAAGTTGGACGATCTAGGTAGTTTTAAAATTGGTCTAAGTAGTTTTAAAATTGGCCATTTAGTTTAAGACAACCAAATCTGATTGCTGAAATTTTGAAATTTTGAAATAACAGTTTCCAGGAACAATTTTAACTGATTTATATAAAAAATTCGCCCAAAATACAAGAAGTTTTAGTTGTATTTTATCCTACTCACACTTCACACTGAAACAATTTTAACCAATTTATATAAAATTTTTTACCCAAAATACAAAAAGTTTTGGTTGTATTTTATCCTACTTACACTTTATACGGCTTACCTAACTCTGCCTACCAAGTTTAAGAGCACAAAACTAACAAAAAAAAAATATCAATTATACACAACAAATCAAAATGTTATTAAATGCATATTAAAAAAATAAAATAAAATTTAACAAAGTTAAACTTTACTGAATATAAAAATCAAAGTTTTACTCACTTAATTAATCCAACTCCATCAATCATATATATCCCCATGGACGGTCACCCATAACCCCGATAAGTTTATAAAGAATTAATAAATCCTAATAAGTCGAATAATGATAGTGTCAATTAAGAACAATGAAGTAACTAATACTAAGATATAATGAAGTAACTAATACTAAGATATGTGTGATTGAAAGATAATTATTCTCTTTTATTATTTACATTATATATATTGGTATTTTCCCTTTATACCAATGACCACCCACGAGTGTTCTCAATGTTCTTATTGTTGTTATGACATAGTGTGTGTTAGAGCATATCATGGGTTTATGTGCAATGTCATGTGGAGTTAAATAGTAATCAATCTTAATGTTATAAATCCCTACATTAACTTTTCCTTGAAAAGTATCAAAATATGAATAATGCTCATGATCCCCTACTCAAACAATTCACGTAAAATGACAAAGATCATTCGAAACTTTATCAAAACGTTATAAAAAAATTAAGTGAAAATTCAGAAATACTATAGTGAAAAGGAAGAGGTCAAAGAAGAGGTCATCTATAGAGTAAACTTTCTACTCGACCATTTGTACCGATCGGACGACCAACAATGCGTGATGTGAAAGCTCACGCGAGCCAGGTCGTCCGATCGGTGCAAATGGTCGGGTTACAAAAAGATAATTCATTTTTTTTATGTAACTTTCGCCGTGATCGTAGCTACTCATGAGTTCACTTATTATGATTTTGAAAAACACGCTAACTTTAGTTTTGGTAATATGTTATTTTTTTCATCTCGGCCATAGAAGTTGCCGATTAGGAAATATGGAGAAGGAATTATTGATTCAATTGAGCTTGAGATGAGACCAATAAGAGAAGTTCTTGGAATGAGGTGTTCAGATCCTATCACTTTATGCTATTTTTTCTTATTAAAAAGTAAAAGTCTACTCCACCTACTCCTATAAGATTCTTATTTGCATCCTTTGATTAGTTCGATCCAAATGTATAATGATTCACATCGAATCTATATCAACATCCTAATCATAGTGATTAGAGATATTGTCATTCCTCACATAAGTATCATTATTCATATTACCATAATTTTTACAAATCCATAGATTAAAGGCATAGACGACAAAATTTTGGTTCAGTGCCTACTATCAAGATTAGTTGTGAATATATTGATGATTGGCCATGGCAACATCTAAGCTTTTAGAGGACATCTTATTGACAAGATTTATCCATTACACCACTATACAATTCTCATTGTTCCTAATGATTGATTCACTATAATAACAATGTTGATGGCACCCTTTATTGCTTTCAGATCACACATGTGCACACTTTGTGATGAGAAAACCATGTAATCAAACATGGTGCTAGGAATAGCTCTTGAGTTTTTTGACCCACCAGCATGTGGTCAACTCTCTTGGGTTGCTTGCTTGATGCATCTATGTTGATCCTCAACACTCTTTCTTTTAAGCATCTTCATTGAATCACTTTCAACTTTAGTGCGATTCTTAAATTATCTTTAAAATTTTTTGAATATTTTTCCCTGATAATGATAACATTTGTATGATGATTTGTGCATACACTCATTTCAACTTATGTTTTCTTCATCAATTTTGCAGAGGTTTTGTCTGAAGGTGTTTCAAGATTATAGGTTTAACACATAAATCTCTATTAAACTTGTGTTGTCTTCTTTGTTTATGAAGAGGGCAGGCCATGTGAGGGTATTTGTCAAGTTATAGTTCTAAATATGTATTCTCTATTATGAGTGTGTTGACACATCATCATGGTGAGGTTATTTTATTTACGATAATGGATAAGGTTAAATGGTACACTTCCTAATTGCAAGTGAATAACATGTTCATGATCTCGATAAGGTGGAAGAATTTTAGGAATCTCTCTAAATACCTTGGAATTATTTCCCAAAGCTCCTTGGAAATCCATTGGAATGGAGGGTATAGATGCTTTAAAATCTAGTGAGCACAATTATGCAATTACACAATGGTATCCCTTTTTTATCAATTTTTTCAAGCTATTGGAGCTTATAAATTTAAAGGGTTTCCCTGGAATATTTTTAAATTCAATTTCCTTCCCCTTTGAGGAGAATATCATAAAAATTCCCTATACAATAAGACTCATTGTTCTCAATAACTGTAATCATTAGACCCCTAATACAACATCAAAACTACCCATTTGGATTGCAATTATTGGACTATCCAATAAATACTCTCCCATTGTAAGTTTAATACTATGGAATGTCCCTAATTTTTTATGGTACCTCAGTCTACAATCATTACTTGAAACTCTAGCGTGGATATATAAAGCAATCGAGAAGCTTGGCTAATTTTCAATGAATTAAGTTATAAGTACTACCAAAATCAATCAACATTGCTACCTTTTTCTTTTTGATATATTCTTCTATCTTGAGTGTTTGCAAAATGTTAATGCTAGTGAATGCATGACAACATATGGTTGGAATAGAATATTCTAGTTATACATCTTGAGATTGTTTCAATCTTGGATCTTCTTCCTCTTCACAATCTACATAAAATAATTTATTCTCATTGTATTTATGGCCCTTACTTTATTTATTGTCACAATTAAAACATGGTCAAGTTTACTCTTATTTCCTCTAGTTGTCGAGGTGTTAACCTTGTAGGTTGAGAAAGATTAGGGGAGAAACATTTCCATCTCTACAAGTGTTAGTTGGAACCCATCTAGTAGCCATATTTTTACTTTCAACTTTCCTTGACAAACCAAAAGCATTCTACAATGATTTAGGTTCAAAGAGACATACCTCATATTGAATGCTCTCCTTTAAAGTGCCCATAAATAGAACCAACAAATTATCTTTTGGAACATTCTTCACTTTAAGACTTAACTTTTGAAACTTCTTAATGTGCTATTAATTAGACCTCTTTGCTTGAGATCTATCATTTGGCTAAAGAAGGTGTTTCTATTGAAATCCCCATAATAGAAATTCATTTGTATACACTAACCAAAAGACAATAGAGTTATTTTTAGAGTCATAAATCCATGGGTACCATACAAATTGATCAGGCTCTAAATATAAGGATGCAATAATCACCTTTTGTAAAGTTAGCACTTGGGGTAGATCAAACAATTGTTTAGTCTAGAATATCCATGTTACTGTATCATCACATTAAACTTTCTCATATCAATATTGGGAACGAAGCAGTTCCTTGGTCCCAAGTTGAACCCATGATGATGTGGATTATGGATTGATAAATTATCAACTGCCAAGGACTCAAATCTTTTGTTCTCCAATTGTTTTTCAAAATTTTCAATATGTAAATGAGATAAGTCCCTATTATTCTTTGTATCCTCTTCTCAAGGAGATGAATTAGGAGTAAATATATGTCTCTTCTCATTCAAAATTACCCTCTTCATAACTTCGAGTTCCTCTTATTGGCCATCTTTTTGAGATCCTCTTTACAAGCCATCTTTTGTTCCAAAATTTTCAACTCAATTTCTATATTATTTTTTTTTTTTATCAATTGAACATGTGTCAATAATCAATCAGTCAATTCCTTAACCTTGTCCTCTAAATTGGATAGCTAGTTACACATTTTTTCAATTTCTTCATGATTGATGGTTGAGATTTCTAAAGGTTTAATTAGTGTGGAAAGTTTTGCAAAACATTTTCCACGTGAGCAAAAAATTATATTTAACTATAATTCTTCTCTATTTCCTCTTTTTCACACCTTTTGAATCACCCAAAATATATATTCCAATAAAAAATTATGCAAGTTTCAAGTTAACATACCTTTAAAAACCATGGTCTATAGGTTGTGTTACTAGTTGAATTTTCTCCTATATTAACTATGAAAATTTTGACCACTCTAAGTTTGAAAATTTTCCATATAGTATCCTGGTATGAGTTCTTTGCAATTCCACTACTTTGACCAAATTATGATGTGCCAAGAGAAAGTCATGGTAACTTTCGCAAACTTGTTATTTTTCCGCTTTCACGAGAGCAAACTTGTATGGCCTTTGAGACAATTTTTTGGACATTACTACATTCTAGGTTTGAATTCGGCGTTCCATCAACAATCTAACTTTGCAAGTTGAAATAAAGTACATCGGGAAAAAAATTTGATGAATAATAAATGTTTTTTTCTTGAAATGTCACTTAAGCGATGTTACTTTTTTGTGTGGAGCCTAGATGTCGCTTAACATACGTCAAATTTTAATTTGGAGCTTGGACTTCACTTAAGCGAATTTTTTGAGTATATGATGTAAATTTATTTCATGCACTTAGAAATAAGCTTAAACAACAAATATGATAATCACTAGCAACATATTTTCAAGCTTAGCTAATTGAATTCACTTCAAGGATGGTGAGAAAGTGCCTCCTCCTAAATTATGCAAACCAAACATATACATTTCAAAGAGAAGGATACCAAGGAGCAATAAATCCATAGTTGTGGAGCTTCAGAATTGGGAGAAGACTAAGAGGAGGAAACTATTACTCTTTCCTTTTAAAATTTATTATTACTTTCTAAAAAAAGAAAGATGTTGAAATGTTTGTTACAACTGAAAATTATTATGTTTATTTTTGCTTGAAATAAACATTGAATGCTGAAATAGTTAAAACTCTATTATAGAAATGAAGATAAATGAAATCATATATATGCATATGTTGGATTAGGCATGAAATACATGAATTATTTCTAAACAAAATTTGAAAATTCATGGCCATTTAAGTGGATAAAATGACTAATTTTCCTACATTTTTCATATTTTGCCTAATGGGATTTATATTGATGGATTTCACAGATAAGCTTCAAACCAAAGTGGTTGTAGTTGTGAAAGAATCAGGGCAAGTTCTGCTAGTGGGGAAATACAGGTTCAACCACTTTCCATATTGGTTTGTGGAAAAAAGATACCCAGGGACAAATTCATCGAACATGTTAAATCCCAATGGACCCATTACAACCCTAAAGAGGCTACTTGGGAAATGGAAGATATAATGCGAGAAGAATATATGCATCTATTTTGATATGAGGACAATAATGTAAATATCCCTACAGTAACTTTTGTGTATTTTTGATACAATGGAAAACACCAAGGACGATGTAAACTCTAAGGGGAGGGGAATTGTAATACCCCTGGCCCAGAAATTATAACTGATACTACATTGTAAACATTTTTGCTATGAATCATGTACATAACATGTTTATTATTTTAATATAAAATTACAGTTGAGCGTGATGAGGCAAAACATAGAAGAGGAGATCCAGATATTAACTGAGGCTAGTGAGGGGGTAATATTTACGCTTGTACCTTGTTGCCTTGGTCAGTTGTTTTCTAAAACTTATGTTAAAATCCCTAAAACTCATGTTCCTAAGCCAAAACCCAAAAGTGGAGTGTTTAATAATTAAATATTATTAATTAAAATTTGGGTAAATTAAATTAATTTTAATTAAGTTTTGTGATTAATTATGAGCAGGGTAACGTGGTTCCATGGTGGGGCCAACCACATGGGAGACCAAGGAAGACACTAGCCTCACTTGAGCGATTAAGGAAGTTTGTGGGTATGGGAGAGCTAGGCAGAGAAGAAACTGGAACATGCGACTGAAGAATTTGACCATTTGAATTGTCTAAGGAATTTGCTGATGTTACCAATTGCTAGTTGTTACAATTGCGTGTTGTTAAAGTCATTTGATGTTGCTAATAGCTGGCATTTACCAATTTGTTGGCTGATATCTATTGCTTATTGTTATAGTTGCATGTGAAGCTATTGTGGTGGTTGAAACCTTGAGGGAAATTCAAACATTTGCAGTGAAGTGTATCACCGCGTGTCTTTGAATTCCTGAGGTTGAAGAAAACTCTGTTTTTATAAACCTTGAATTTGTGTTGTAGCCATTTGGTTGAATTGACTAGTTGTTTGGAAATTTGTGCAAGAAACCCTGAGTGGAATTCCCACGCTTTCAGTGAAGTGCATCACTGTGTGTCTGTGAGGGAGCTCTAGTGGGTTTATTGTGAAATTGGCATGAAATTGGTTTGAAAACTATTGTTTCTCCTATTCCTGGTTATAGTTTTGTCCATATTGTTCATTTATCCCCGTTTTATCCGTGTGAGTGAGCTGAGGGGGTTGGTAAGTTACTTGTGGTTAATGTATGGATCTCAGCTCGGCGGTGGACTTGGGAGCTAAAATAATATAGGTTGGACAAGTCCTATAGTTGGGAGGAGCCTGATTCACACACACTCAATTTCCTGCTTCAGGACAAATATTCATATAAGTATTGCATAATTCTAATTCTTTGGTAATTTCTCTATTAGATGATACTCTGAAGGAATTTAATGTTGAAATTACATGGTTATAGATTTGTATGTAGTTATATGTTAATATTTTGCAAGAATAAGTTAGAAGTTTAGGTTTAGGGCATTCCTGTGCATAAAATATAACTTCTGTCTAAATGAAATTCCATTCCTTATTTTTCTCTTGGTAAGCATGTAATCACTATGAATGATTCTCTTTTTACCCAGCTATGGTAATTCCAATTGTTACAAGTTTAAAATATGCATCTTAATGGAGTTTACGCAAAGATGTGAAATTATTTACGGGGAAATTATATTTTTATGAGTTGAGATAATGAATTCCCTCTTCTAATTTCTTCATTGGTAAATTAGTTTTAAATTCCCAAAATGGATGAAATTGGATTTTAGTTTTGTGTAGGAAATGATTTAATGAATTCTGGAAATTAATGGTAATTTCTTATTTTTACATTCTTCCTAAATTCATTTGAAATTCATGCATGAAATACTATCTTTGTTGATAAATTAATGTTTTAGAGTTTAAATTTCCCTAATTGAATGAAATTGTGTTATTAATTTATTGTATTTAAAGCTTAATCGGTGGCTGTAAATGGCTTTGATAAATTTCCTTGATTGAATGAAATTGTGTTATTAATTTACTGTATTTAAAGCTTAATCGGTGCCTGTAAATGCCTTAGATTTTATTCGTTTGTCATTTTTTGTGAAGTAAGTAATATGGTAAAAATTTGTGAAAGATAGTGAAAAAGATATGGTTCATTTGTAAACCATGACCTGAAAAAGTCTGCATGATTTACAAATACCATGGGATGAGTTATAATTACCATGGGTGTTTTGAACTGGTTTGTATGGGTCAAAAATACCATGGGTTGGTTTATGTGTAACTGCATTAACATTTTTAAGTATTGGTTTATTTGTTATTTTGCATTTACATTTTTAAGAGTTGAATTTGTTAATTTAGGAGCAAAACCATGAATTGGTTGTGTGGATTATAAACAATGGACTTATTTTTTAAGGATTGTTCACTAAGCCATGTTATTAATGAGAAATTCTCACGTTGTTAGTTTCCAAGTTTAAGGCATAATTTGTAACTGGTTGAAATTAGTTTGGTTTATTAAGTTTAAAGTATGTTAGTAAACTTGTTTTTAAATTGAGTCTTATGTTAAGCATTAGTTTTGAACTAATTCTTGTTGTTGTTGTTACTCACCACCAACCATGAAATAGTTTATTTTGGTGTTGTTACTTGCTATAACTGATGTTGTTACTCAGTAGCAGTTTTAAACTAATTTATATTGATGTTGTTACTTGTTGAAAATGTTGTTGTTACTCACCAACACTCTTGAAATAGTTTATTTTGTTGTTGTTACTTGTTGTAAGTGATGTTGTTATTCTCCTAACACCTTTTGTATTTAGAGGTAAAGTTATTATTCATCTATGTTTTTAATAGATATGTATTATGCAATTAGTATTTTCTTAGGTAAGTTATAGATCTCTTTAGAGGCTCATACTTCTGCAAAGGTGTGCATAATGTATTTGCATGTAATTAATTTACATACAAAAAAAATTGATGAGTGTTTGGTTTGGTTCGACGTAATGCAAGGAGGTGTTACACTTAGATTATTAATTATTAGTGATTTTGAGACTAACACCTTTCGTATTTAGAGGTAAAGTTATTATTCATCTATGTTTTTAATAGATATGTATTATGCAATTAGTATTTTCTTAGGTAAGTTATAGATCTCTTTAGAGGCTTATACTTCCGCAAAGGTGTGCATAATGTATTTGCATGTAATTAATTTACATACAAAAAAATTTGATGTGTGTTTGGTTTGGTTCGACGTAATGCAAGGAGGTGTTACACTTAAATTATTAGTTATTAGTGATTAGAGCTCGAAGAGATTAGTGGTTAAAACCGTTGGAAATTTCCTCCTTGTATTTATGATTAATTCTTTTAGGTCTAACAATAAAGAAAACTTAATCTTGAAACTACTAAAAATAGTAAAAATTACATAAAATTTTAGAATGATTACAAATTACACTTTAACTTATCAAATTCTATCAACATGCTGCTCCAAATTAGAGTTATATGTTGCAGAAATTGCAGCAATGTAATGATGTCTAATTATGAAGTAAAATCACAAAGGTCATACTTGAGTGAAATCCTACACTAGAAGGGGATAGATTTGCAAAATCTTAATAAGGTTTGGCACAAAAAAAAACCTCCTTGTAAAAATTAATTAATTGAATATATATTAAACCCTTCCTTAGATCCAATCCCTTTAGACAACATTGCCCCTAAAGAAGCTAAAGAAAATTAGAATACAATGATAGCACAACATTGCCTCCAATAAAAGAACCATGAAGAAGAAATATACCATCACCAATGAGAAGCTCCAAGATATGATCTCCAAGAAAAAAAAATATTATAGAAAATAATTTCATTATACAAAGATAGGTCTCTTGTCGCACCAGCTACAAACAAATGAAATGGGAGAGGATCTTTCCTTTTATAGCTTTGGAAGCTCAACCTATACACAATAAAATATTAATTATTTGCGTCTAGAAGGATCAAAACCCTAACAAATCTCTCTTGACATGATAAATAATAGTAAAAATGTCACTGAGTGGTTGAGAAAAGTTAAAGGAGGGGATAATAGGAAAAATGAGGGCCAACGACTTACTCAGGAAGGGAAGAAAGGTCAAATTCAGGGATATGAATTGGGTTTGAGGGAGTATTATCACCCTCTTTTAGCACGTGTGGGCCTAGAAAAGGTTCTAAAGGCTCCAATTTATTCCCAATGTCTAGGAGAGGGTCTCATTAAGTCAAACAAGGGATAAAACAAAGGTTAAAACAAGGAAAAGGATCACACATGTGAGTCAAGAAAGAGGATGGATCACACATGTGAGGACAAGGGAGATGTTTTGGCATTTACAAAGGGGCCATTTGGGAAGTTAGGGGCCTATATAGGCATAGGGCCACTTAAGGATTATGATATACACAAAATCTGGGGCACTATGATAGAAGCCTTGCATTGGTATGCATGAGATTTGCATGAAAATATGATGAGGGTTTCACATTAGAAGGGGGGAATTTAAGTTATAAAGATAATGATTAATTATAACTTTTAACTTAAATTTAAACTTGAGGAAGCCATGTACTAACCTTTAAATGTGTTTTTACCCATTGGGACGTTGGAATTATAATGTAACCATGTGCAAGAGGGAATCCTAAGACTCTAGACTCTACTTTGACATTACATAAGTGTCCATGGTGACCATATACATGAGATGATTACATTACATTGACCTATATGTCCTAGGTTCTCTGATGTGTGACAAATTGTACCTAAGAAATGTCCTAGGATTGAAGGATTTTGAGTGAAAAAACCTTGGATTATTTATAATCGTGAAGACATAAATAATCACGGGAAAACAAAACACTCAAGAGACATTCTCTATGTGCAACCATATCATTTACATCATTACATCATATTACATTACATTACAACCATGGATCACATAATATAATGATACAATTTACATGATTGGCTTAGACAAACCCACGACAAACCATACAATTAACATTGTTTATCAAATGCATCTTTACCCCTGGATATGTCCATGTAAAATATAAGGGGTAACAAGTTATAAACTTGTGTTTATGCCATCTTTTAGTGCATGCACCTCCTCAAACCTATAAGGCCCTTATAACCCCTCATTAGAATGTACAAGTGCCACTAGATCAACAAGGAACTTGTAAATAAAACCCTCTCACATTTTTAGCCAATATCCTTAGACTAGCTAGACGACAATTAGTGATGGTGTGTTTAGTGTTGTTGTCCATAAAAGGTAACTCTCCATCATTCATCTATCATAGAAGACATGAAAACAATATTCTTCTTCAAGTCAAGAACAAACAAAACATAATCCAACTCAAGTACAACACTTAAAGTCATCTAAAAGGAAATAAAGCCAAATCCTATCATACGATAAGTGGCATCATCACCAAGCTCCATGATCATGCCTCCCTCTTACTCTTGATTATTGCTGAATAAAGACCTATCATATGTCATGTGTCTCAAAGCTCCACTATCCACGTACCATCGAACATTAAACACATTGTTAGAGGACAATAAATATATTAAGCCATATCCATCCTATAAAATCTATAATATGAAGAAGATCATCCACCTATAACAAGTGAAAAAATGGTATATATTGGAATAAAACTATATATATATATCACTTCATGAACAATTGTTATAATTTCCATTAGGATTTGTATTTATATGGCACTATCATTGTATCTTCAATTATCACTTATCCATGATACAATTTGTTATTTACTTGTCCATTTATAAATTATTTATTCTACTTACATTTGATGTTTCTTAGTAATGAACTATAGTTTGTCACATTAGTCTCAAAAACCTTTTTAGACATTTTTCGTTATTTACCAGCTACTAGCCCAACAAAAAGTTTCAAAGTTTCCTTGGTCTTTCACCTCATTCAGGATGTTGGCCATTTAAGACTCATAATTCTATTGTTGAAAAACATTTCACTGCAAGTTTGAAGAACATAATCTATGGATAAATGTAAAGAAACAATAAAATGTCCATGAATCAATAAGAAATTCTAAAGGAGTCACCATTTAATTAGTCTAGGGTCAATCCAGCCTTTAGCCAACCAAATATTTCACAGAGTTTCTCTAATATGGTCTCTAATCACAAAACAAAATTTGGTTGTTTTAAAAGATCAATTTGTTAACTCTGTTGCAAATTAAAGAAGAAATACCAAGTCAAACATATTTATGAATTCAAGAGGAATAGAGTTGGAATAGAGTTATTAGTTATCTTCCTATCACAATTTCATTTAAATACTTGTTAAACTTCACAATCACTAAGAAAAATGTTAGGGTGAAAGCGCACTATTGAAGTACATCGGGGAAGAATTTATAAGATTCCATAAGAATCAAGAGATCCATTGTCAGGGATTTGGAATTCAGTCAAACATCAACCATTAGCTGCAAATTAATTGCGCTGAAGTGGCGCATTCTACAACCTAGTATGGGATGTGTAAATCCTTTTGTGCTCATCATGGAGTTAACAAATGTCCTTTTTATAAAAATATTATAACCGATGCATGTTAAAACCTTGCAAACAATCGATTGAGGGAAATAAATCACGGGAGAGAATTCACCATAACACCAATTTGTGGATGATGTAATTCCTACTGTATCAATAAGTTGTGATGTCGCTTTGTGCAGGGTATAAACAAGAATTTTCATTGTTTCAAATGTCACCTAAGCCCTCGACGAAGCGTTATTAGAAATTTCAGGGGTCATAACCTTTGTGACTAGCAAAATAATTTTTTTTTTTAAGAATATAAAGGGTTTGGTTAAAAGAGTCATCGTAGAGAAGGCCATGATAATTGGCAAGAGCAACTTCCTTACAAACGTACCTTTCATAACCAATATAACCAATACCCAAAGGAGGGAGCTTTGAAGGAGGAAGTTGTACCACTGAATTATTTGGTGAGCATTATCCATCATGTAATGCAATATTTAATGTTGTGGATGTGCAGTGATGTGTCATTGGATTTGACTCAATAGTCATAGTCAACGACGCACTATTACTTAAATGATGTGTTGCGTGGTGGATAATGTTTGTCGATTATTTATTTTGTATTTGAGTAAAAGTAAATATTTGACTTAAAATATAATCGTTTAAACTGAATCACCATATTGTGGAAAAGAAAGCATATTAAAAAGTAGCACAACCAATTAACTTGTGGCTAGTGAACATAAATAGGTCACAAGTTAAGTGCCATTAATAAATTATCAGTTACGTGTTCTCGCTTGATTCTAGTTAAATGAGTTATCGGGCCACAAACTACTAGTTATCCACGCATCATCTAGGAGTTATCCATGCATTAGCTACCAATGATCCATGCATCAATTATTTTTTATATTATTTTTTTTAATAATTGTTTATTTTGAATTTGTAACAATTGTTATAGAATCAATTTGGATAGTACGCTTGTTTCATATTCGTGCAATTTAGAAAACACATAAGTGCTTGTCCACCCCAAAATCTCAAATAAAAACATCTATCCATATAAAAATGATAAAAATATTATAATAACAAGTTCTCATTCAAGGCTATAAAAATACAAAGAGGTTATTATTTAAATCAAAAATTTCATTTCGAAGTTAAAAGGAGTTAAGATCCACTTAAATGATTTTACCTCAAAAAGGTTATAAAAGGAAGTATCAAGATATATCAAGAAATAAGTAAAATTAAAATTAGAAATCATGAATTTCACAAATAATTATATGTTTTGGAAAAAATGTCTTTTCTATACAAAGGAGTGCAAAGGAGTGCTAATGTTTGAGGTAAAAAAAATCAAGATGGTTATTGCTCAAATTGTTGTAGAATTTTTATTTTAGTAGATTATCAAAGCGATATGTAAATTCAGTCACAAATTAATAAATGAGAGGGTGAATTAGTGAAATAATCAGAAAAATATAAATATTTCAAGAATAAATTTGACAATCATATATTAGAAAAAATGAGGAATTATCTTAAAAATTCGTGAAATTTCTTGTCTAAGAGATTATAGTAAAAATCTACCTGTTCAAATCAAGAAGATAAAGGATGAAAAACAATGCTATCAGAAATTAGAACAAACAAGTCAAGGTTTCGAGAAGAAATTATCAATGAAGGATAAAAAAAATCACATTTAAAAGATAATAGTCAAAATTTACTAGCAAAAATAAGAAAGACAAAAGAAAAAAAACAAGATAAGAAAAAATTAGAACAAGAAAATCAAGGTCTCAAAAAGAAATTATCTGAAAAAGATGAAGACAACTTTTTCCTAAGGAAACTCAATCAAACACTGCTTATTCAAATTAAAGTTTTAAGGGATAACAAAATGGACAATGTAGAATTAATTAAATAAAGATGACAACTCAGATAATAAGGATGACCTCTTACATTTAAGTCGACATAATCAGGAGTTACTTACACAAATTAAAAAGCTAAAGCAAGATGATAAATCTTCACAAGAAGAGTTAGATCACAAAAGATCATTAGTTGACAAAGAAATGATGATTGATCCAATACATAAGTTATCAGGCACTTAAATTTAGACATTAGAAACGGGAACCAATACAAAGTCAATCATCACTCAAATTAAGAAGAATGCTTATATTGACAAATCACTACAAACATCAAGAGAATATGGTTCCAAGGAATAATCACAAAATATTAGGATGTCTTATTATCATCCAAATCATGAGAATCGATGTGGACAATGTCAAGATCAAAATATATATAAATAATATTTTTCTTTTAGGCAAACAAACTACAAATGTGAAAAAAGAGGAGACAAAATCGACAACTTGTGTGGAAGTCGAAAAACAAAAGTTTTGTCCAAACAGTCAATCAACGATCAACTTGGGGTGATCGAATCACAATCAATGCAATAATTTTACCTGGGAATTCGTAAATCATATAATCTTGCTTTGTCAAGTGTCATAGCTACAAGCAAAAAAGATCTTGAGAAGACATTGCGAGCTAGAATGAGAGTTAAAGGGAAGTTTTTCAATAATTATGTTTTGAGGACAAAGCATTTTTAAGGGGAATACAATATAACACACACACACACACACATAATAAATAATAGTTAACTAAGGTACACATCCCTTCATGAACAATTGATATAAGTGCCTTTAGAATTTGTATTTATGTGACAATTGATTATTCATTATACAATTGATTATTTACTTGTCTTTTGTGGATTATTTGTCCTATTTACTTTGGATGTTTCTTAGTAACAAATTGTAGTTCATCACAATATCTCACCAATTGAAGATAAAATCATACCAACCAATACACACATAGATATACCACCTATCACTAGAAACTCCTTAAACAAATGAAGGACCAATACAAGTCCTCCTATGGGCTTGCCATCACGAAGTTGTGGTAGGTCTAGTGAGGTAATATGATCACTATGATAGAACATAAACATATATACAAGGTACTACGATGGGTACCAAAATGTTTTCATGGCCTCAAAGTTCGTTAATCCATGCCTAATGCCAATGGCTAGTGCCTTGGCATACTTGAAGGAAGGAGGCAACAGAAAATTAATCAATTATGGCTACCATCCCTTCATCTGCTACGACGTCCTCTTCTTTATCAAGGATCAGGGTGAACATGGAAATACATCCTTGGACCCCTAAATGGGTATTTTTTATTATCCACAGAGTTAGAGGACAATGAAATAGAAACCACTGTTAAATTTTCTTAATTGATTAGATGATATATTAAAACAATTTTCACTAGTAGGATCACTGAAAGAACAACCAACACAGTAACACAAAGAACAAATAGATTTTCCTCGGGGAAACCACAAGGGAGAAAACTCCACAAAAATTCCTCAGTATAGAACTCAACCAGAGTAGTGTAAATCCCATACAACTGCTTCTCTCTTCTTTCTGGCGCACTTGTTCTTCTCTCTCTTGCAAACTTGCTTGAGTAAGTTAGACACAATGTCTAGATGGATCTACTAGAGAAATCACCAAGATATTGCTTTGAGATAGTTAGTGGGAAAGATTTAGTTTCAGTATTTTCATACTGATAATTGTTGAGATGATTGATGAGATAGTTTTAGTATTCCTATACTGATGTAGTAGGCTCAGTATTTTCATACTGATGATTGTTGAGATAGTTTTAGTATTCCTATACTGACGTAGAAGGTTCAATATTTTCATATTGATGATTGTTGAGATAGTTTCAGCATTCCTATACTAATGTAGTAGGTTCAGTATTTTCATATTGATAATTGTTGTGATGACTGTTGAGGAGTTTGATTCGGTATTTCTATACTGATGATGATGATGTTCCAACATCTCTATGTTGGTGATGCATATGATGATCTAGCATTTATTGATGATGTTGTTTTTAGAACGAACATGCTAATGATGTTATTGTTGTTGATTTAGTTTCAGTGTTTACATACTGATGTTGCAGATGATGTTTCAGTATTTACATACTGATATTGTAGATGATGTTTCAGTACTTATATACTGATGTTGTAGATGATGTTCCAGTATTCACATACTGATGTGGCAGAAGAAGATTCAATATTCACATACTGATATGCCAGAAGATGATTTAGTATTCACATACTGATGTTAGAGAAGATGATCCAGTGCACACAAAAGATGATTCAATATTCACATACTGATATGGCATAAGATGATCCAGTATTCACCTACTGATATGACATAAGTTGATTCAGTATCCACATACTGATGTTGTAGAATATGATCCAATACACACAGAAAACGATTCAGTATCCACATACGGATGTTGCAGAAGATGATCTAGTACTCTCATGCTGAGATCAATGATGAAGATGTATGATGGCATTCCAAAACTTTCTATGACATATACAAACTCCCTAGACAGATGTACAGTTGTGGTGGTAGCTGCTACCTTGGTTGAATACCTTCCTAGTTAAAAGGGAGTGTTAAAGTATTGTAACTTCAGAAGATATTCCAGATGTATTGATTGTATTCCTCCATCGGGAGATGAGTTTGGTCATGTAAGAGTCATTGAAAGAATTAATGTAAACCTATGGATGTAAGTTGGGTCAATAATACCCAAGTGTCATTATAATAAATGTTATTTTTGGTGTCTTGCTAGACAAGTCGGCCCTGTTAGGTCCTATGTCAAGTCAAGTGACAAATATAAATAGGGAGGCGCTCCCCTTCATTTGTACAAACTCACTCAAGCAAGTTTACAAGAGAGAGAATAAAAAGTGCGCTATAAAGAAGAGAGAAGCAGTTGTCTGGGTTTAACACTGCTCTGGTTGAGTTCTATACTGAGGAACTTTTGCGGGGTTTTCTCGCCTGTGTTTTCCTCGAGTAAAATATGTGTGTTATTTGTGTTACGGTGCTTGTTGTTCTTTCAGTGATCCTACTAGTGAAAATTGTTTTAAGATATCATCTAAGCAATTAAGAAAACTTAACACGGTATCAGATCCACCCTAAAAGGAGACACTACAAAAATATGGTTCGTTACTACAAACAAATCCCTCAAGAGATAAACCAAAAAATAGGGCTCACTCAACTCGCCCCAGAAGGGCGCATCTTTCTGTGAAAACAGAACTGAATTCCAAGAAGTTTCAGTTTTGGACTAGACACTGTTGCCAGGAAGAACTAGGGCTTCAGTTTTCCTGAGATTCCATCATCAATCTCAGAAAAATAAAGATACAGTCTAGCTCTCCCTAGGAAGGTGCATATTTTCCATCACTCATCCCTACCAGTTATTTCCATGTCCCCTCAATCTGATCATTAAAAGTGTTGACCGTGTTGAAACTCCTAGGGGTTGAAATTGACATTAATTATTCTTCCTAGGGAATTTTTTCTAATAATTATTATTGAGGCATGTATTTAATTTTTATTAATAATTATTATTAATTATGCAATTTAATGATGTGGAAATGAGATAGCCATGTCAAGGGGTCACATTGGGAAAGTCAACTTGCCAAGGTAAAAAAAGAGGAAACTCTATGACAAAAGCAATCAGAGAGGAAAAGGGAAAGTGCCTAAAATCCTCAGAAAAGCAGTAAGCAACAAAAAGAAGGAAATTTTTGCAAATGAGGGAACAATTTCCTCTTGGAGAACTCAGAAAATTTGTAAGGAAAAAAGCAGGAAAGTTTTGGAAAAGGAGGGCGCAGTTTCCTTATGGAGACTCAGTCTCAAAAGCAGGGAAAAGCAGAAAGTTGTCATGAATAAAAGCAATAACTATTTGACTAAGGAGGGCATAGTTGCAAAGTTAGAGGGATGAGTTGTACATGGAAACATCTCCACATGGTCCTACATTCCAATTTTCTGAAGGATGAATATTATGTGGATAGGGTAAGGGATTCTAGGTGGTTGACTTACTCTCACATGTCACCATTGGCCTCCACTTGCTAAAAAGGTAACCCATAATTCTATTAAAGGAAAATTCGATCCCATTCACACAGTTTTGGTTGATGTGTTAATTGATCTATGCTTATGTGAGCATTCCTTTCCGAGTGATGTCCCTCAGACACTTGGGAGATTAGCCCCAAACCTTCCCTTACCACTCCTTCATACCCATTTCTTCTCTTTGTAGGTAAGGAGCACTTGATTGTCAACCATTGAAGGTCATATCAGTCATATTTGGCATCCTCCATCTCAGTCAAGTCGAGATCTAGTGAAGTCGAAGCTTCACCTACGCTCTCAGCCTTTCTCTTGTCATATTTTGGGCCTCTTGCCCACCATTTTGGAGTCTTCTTATGTAATGGTCAGTCAATCCAATTCTATATGATATATAACAGCTGATAAATTCTGTCATTTATATTTCTAAGGTCGAAATAATTCTGTCCCTGAAGTTTACCTTCTCAGTTTCTCATAAAAATCTTGATTTGTCATTGTAATGGGGAAAATTGATCAATATAGTGAAATAATGAGCAAGAAAAGGTTGTGGAAATGATTATAAATGATTATATATGTACATTGAATCTGTATTAATGTATGTCATATGTCATTTTCTGCATTGAAGTCAATCTGTTATGAATTCTATGCTTAATTTTACACCCTAGCTAGAACACTAGTTTTACCATTTCTGCTATAAAATGAGTTATACCTGCTCAAATTCAGTTCTGTAAGTTTGTATGGATCAATGACAGACCCACCTACCCATACATAACTCCATATCATAATTTAGTTGAGGTCATACAATTATTTGGGATCCTCCATTGCACAGGGTCTCATTAGGCCAAAATTTCCTAAAAATCCCAGTTTTCTCCTAAACTCTCCAGACAACTCCAGATATGTTAGAAACGATCCCAAATCATATTTTATGCTATCTAAAGGCTTGATAACAACTGTTCAATTTTTCCTAAGCCCCTGATCTAAAGGAGGGAAGTAATTTCCCTAGTTTCATGGTTAGGTGACCTAGAAGCACGTGAGTAGGTTTCCACATAGCGGACTCTGAAACCTGAATGGTCCCTGGTCTAATTGTGTTAGGGGAAAGGAATTCACTGTTCTAAACTTAATATTGGTTGCTTCCCACTTCCTACTCTCATGTTTGTAAATTTCCCAACAAAACACCTTGAATTACCTAGTCTGAAGATTCACTGAGTGGTTGTAATTTAATATCAGAATTTTTATTTAATTTGTAACATTAGTTAGTGTTCAGGTCTTCATATCAGACTTGGGAGCATTACGATGGTATTATAGCATGGTCCTCCATACCTGATCTTGATATTCATCAATGGCTCCAGAATATAATTCCGATAAGAAAAGAAAGATCCCTCAAGAGGAGGAAGTTGAATCTGTGGATGGAAGATTCCACGAAGAAAGGGATGATAAAGATGAGTTCAGGAACTTTGAGAGGATCGTGTTGAAAGGTCTGCAAGACATTTCAAATAACATCATATAGTCTGGTCAAGAGACTAGATAATTCCTAACTAAACAGCTGGGAGTTAAAGATGGAGAAGGGAGCAACATTGGTTCCCAATGTGAAGATAGGAATGTCATGGGTGGTTATATTTTCTCCAATACTAGGCATCAGAATAGGCCTCTAGAGTATAAATTTGAACCAAAGTTGCAGCCTCGACCTACTATGCCCAAATTTTTAGAGATCCCTAAGGGAGACCATGAAGCACATGCTGAAACAATTGCTACATGGGAAGAGAAGTATTTTGTTTATCGAAACCTAAGTGAATAATGTAGAGGGGCTCTACCATTAAAATATTTCTATAATATTTAGTATACATGGCAGCCAAAAGGAAATCCAAGGCATACATATCAAAATTATGAATTAAAGAAGGCCGTTGGGAAAATCACCCTACCATATTTTGATGGAACTTCCAATTGCTCAGTGATCTCTTGGATCCAGAAAATGGACACTTATTTTCAGTTGAATCCTATGGCAGAAAGGGATGCCATCAAGTTGGAAACCCTACGTCTTGATGGGGAGGCCATTGACTGGTGGTTTCATGGCATGAAGACCCTCGGCCATGATTAAGTAGTCACCTATGAGGAGTTCACTAGAAAATTAACAGAAAGGTTTAACCAGAGAGATCCTGATATCTATTTCTGAGATTTGGCACACATTAGACAAGTGGGAACTCCAGAAGCATACATCTTAGAGTTCCAAAAGGTGGTTGTAATGGTCATTGACATATCAGAATCAAGGTCGATCCTTTTGTTTATAGAGGAATTGGCTGAACCTTTGAAGGGGTAGGTGAAATCTTACCGACTCGACACTCTGCAGGAAGCAGTGAGCAGAACCAGAGACCTGCAGGATGCAATTTCGAGGACCAAGTATCCTCTTAGACCTCTTATGTCTCATAAATTTTAGAATCAAAGACCACATGTGAGAATATTTCCTGTCACTGATAATAGAGATTACTCCTACAAGGATCATGATGAATTGAGGAGGAAACAACTTTTCTTTTCCTGCCAAGAACCTTGGGCTCCGAGCCACAAATGTGTGAAAGGAAAAGCGCACTATATTGAAGTATTTTCTGAAAGTGATGAAGAGGTTATGGAAGAAGCTGAAGCTCCTGGTGGAGAGTATGAAACAACTGAAGAAGAGGAGCAACTCCATAAAACCAACAACAAAATTGCAATACTCAGTGGAGTGCCATGGTTCCATACTTTAAGGTTGAAAGGAGTTCTGCAAGTCCAAAAAATGACAGTCCTTGTTGATGGGGGTGCCACCCATAATTTTATTAATGCATCCCTAGTGGATATAAGAAAAATTTCGACTGAGGCCTTTAAAGGATTCACTGTGGTCATTCCGGGTAACCATGCCATGGAATGCAACCAATGGATTCCAAATCTGCAAGTGAAAATTGGTGACTACACTGTGAAAGACAAATTTTTTGTTGTCAATGTGGCAGACATTAACAAGGTGCTAGGAGTGCAATGGTTGTACTCTATTGGAGAGCACTCTGTGAATTACTAGATATCACAGATAAGTTTCAAGGGTGCTGAAGGAAAACATTGGTATTGAAAGGTATGAATACTTATCCCAACCAAGTAATTTCTGCCAAATGTATGATATCTGTTATGAGGAATGGAGACATTGAATGGGATGTTGAATGCCATATCACCACTAAGGAAACTACTTCCAAAGTTTCCTCCTGGCCCAAAGATATAAAAAAATTGTTGCACAAGCATAAGAGGGTTTTTGAAGACCTTCCACATGGCAGGCCACCTGAACATGGCATTGAACACATGATTGAGTTGGAAGTTGGTACACTTCAAATAAAATCCATCCCTACAAGCATCCTAAGAGATTCAAGGATGAAATTGAGAAGGCCATCAAGGAGATCCTTGAGTTTGGCCTCATCAAAACAAGCTCCAGTCTGTTTGCTTCTTCGGTGGTTCTGGTGAAGAAGAAGGACAAGACACTCAAGATGTACATAGATTACCGGGATTTGAACAAGAATACCATAAATAACCGATACCCAATTTCTCGAATTGATGAGCTAATGGATGAGCTGATGGATGATTTGCATGGGGCCAAATTTTTCTCCAAAATAGATCTCCGGTCGGGATACCATCAAATCAGAATGAGGGAGGAAGACATACACAAGACAACCTTTCGTTGTCATTTTGGCCATTTTGAGTTTCTGGTCATGCCATTTGGCTTGACTAATGCACCAACAACCTTCCAATCAGGCAACAAGGTGTTCAACAAAAAACTTTGTAAGTATGTCCTTGTGTTTTTTGATGATATTCTGATCTATAGTATGACATGGGAGGAGCACTTGCACCACTTGGAGGAGGTGCTCACTATGCTCGTAGATATGTCCTTTTTTTCCAAGATGTCTAAGTGTGAGTTTGGCATGATAGAACTGTTATATCTTGGCCATGTGATCTACCAAGAAGGGGTCAAGGTAGATCCAAAAAAAAAAAAAGGAAATATTGGAATGGTCCAGCCCAAGGAACCTCATTGAATTGAGAGGATTCATTGGCCTTTGTAACTACTACTGCATATTTTTCAAAGGATACTCCCGGTACACTGCAACCTTGACATATCTGACTAAGAAGGGCGCAATCAGTTGGGGTGAGGAGGCTGAAATAGCTTTCCATAAAATGAAACATATAATGAACAGTTGTTCAGTACTTGCCTTGCCTGTTTTTTCCAAACCTTTTGTGTTGGAATGTGATGCTTCTGGTGTAGGCATTAGAGTTGTTCTAATGCAATATAGGCACCCTATTGCATTTGAGAGCCGAAAATTGCAGCCACATGAAAGTTTGTATTCCATATATGATAAGGAGATGCTGGCCATCATGCATGCCTTGGCCAAATTCCAACAGTACTTGGTGGGAGGTAAATTCATTGTGAAGACTGATCACAACGGTCTTAGACACTTCCTTACCCAAAAGGAACTCGATGACAGGAAGCAAAAATGGGTGATTAAAGTTCAGTCCTATGATTTTGACATTGAGTATAAAAAGGGAAAAATGAATGTTGTGGCTAATGCACTCTCCCATAAGCCCACATTCTCTTTGCTGAAAATATTTAATGAATGGAAGATCCAGTTGGCTACTGAATATTCTAAAGATCAGTTTTCTTTTGAAGTTTTGGATGGGGTACACCAAAATGAAGAGTACAAATTTCATGATTCCCTCATCTACTACAAAAACATAATTTTCTTAGTTCCCGGATATGCACTAAAAAGGAAGATTTTAGAAGCTACACATGATGCACCAGTGGTTGGTCACCCTAGTTTTCTGAAGACTTACCGGAAGGTAAGGGAGAGATTTACTTGGAAGGGCCTTAAAGATGATGTTCTCATGTTTGTGAAGGAATGTTCTGCATGTCAACAGGACAAAGTGGAGCACACACACGCTGCTGGACTTCTCTAGCCTCTTCCTATTCTAGATAATAAAAAAATAGGAAAGTGTATCCATAGAATTTATCACTGGGCTGCCAAAGTCACAAGGGGAAGACAACATTTATGTGGTGGTGGGCAGGTTGAAAAAATATGCACACTTTTTTGTAGTAACATCCACTATTTATTTGAGTGAGGTTGTTGCCCTACTCTTCAAGGACATTTTCAGGCTGCATGGACTGCCAAGAATTATAATCAGTGACAGAGATAGTAAGTTCACTAGTTATTTTTGGCAGGAATTGTTTTATCTGGTTGGAACAAACCTGAACATGAGCACAACCGATCACCCCAAGACAGATGGACAAACTAAAAGGGTGAATCAATGGCTTGAAGGGTACCTCCGTAACTATGTTATGGGACATCCATGAGATTGGGAAACTTGGCTCCACCTGGGTGAGTTCTGTTACAACACCACATTTCATCTTTCTATCATAATGACACCCTTTATGGCCTTGTATGGGTATGAAGCTCCAACTTTTGCAGACTTAATGTTTGGAGATTATAGGGGAAAAAAAGCTAAATATTGGTTGCAGGAAAACCAAGACATTTTAAGGGCACTGAAAGACAATCTGTAGATGGCAAAGAACCAACAAAAGATGTATGCAGATAACAACAGAATAGACATAGTGCTCCAAGTGGAAGACTTAGTGTACCTAAGGCTGCAACCTTATAGATAGTCTTCCTTGAAGAAGAAAGGGGCTAAAAAACTTCAACCAAGATTCTATGGACCCTACAAGATTATCAGAAAAGTTGGTGAAGTGGCCTATGCGTTGGATTTTCCAACAAACAACAAAATCCATAATGTTTTTCATGTGTATTGTATGAAGAAAGCAGTTGGACAACAGATAGTAGCTTCTGAAAAAATGCCACCTCTGGATGATGAAGTCCATTTGGTCTTAGTACCGAGAAAGTGTTGATGGGGAGAGAAAGGAAACTAAGAAACAAAACAATCAAGGAATATCTGATACAGTGGAAATGATTACCTAGTGAAGATGCTACTTGGGAGGGTGACCAGATCTTACAACAACCTGCTTTGCTTCTGCTTGAGGACAACCAGATTTGGGAGGGGAGGATTGTCATGTCCCCTCAATATGATCATTAAAAGTGTTGACCATGCTGAAACTCCAAGGGGTTCAAATTGAAATTAATTATTTTTCCTAGGGAAATTTTGCTAATAATTATTATTGAGGAATGTATTTAATTTTTATTCATCATTATTATTAATTATGCAATTTAATGATGTGGAAATGAGATTTCCATGTCAAGGGGGTGCATTGGGCAAGTCAACTTGGCAAGGTAGAAAAAGAGGAAAATCTATGACAAAAGCAGTGATAGAGGAAAAGGGAAAGTGCCTAAAAGCCACAGAAAAGCATCCAAAGAAAAAAGCAATAATTTTTTGCAAAGGAGGGCGCAGTTTCCTCTTTGAGAACTTGAAAAATCTATAAGGACAAAAGCAGGAAAGTTTAGGAAAAGGAGGGAGCAATTTTCTTATGGAGACTCGGTCTGAAAAGAAGGGAAAAGTAGAAAGATATCATGAATAAAAGCATCAACTATTTGACTAAGGAGGGTGCGGTTTCTAAGTCATAGGTATGAGTTGGACATGGAAACATCTCCACATGGTCCTACATTCCAATTTTCTCAAGGAGGAAGATTATGTGGCTAGGGTTAGGGCTTCTAGGTGGTTGACTTGCTTGTTGAGATTACAACATCAGGAGTCATTCTCCAGTCTTGTGAGTAATATCAAGACAATAGACTTGTGTAGTCCTACAAATATCCTCATATGATTGAGATGGTGATGTTGTAAATTCTTGTAAGTAATAGCTAGACTATAGGCTTGTGTAGGCCTACAAATATCCTCATATGGTTGAGGTGGTGATGCAGTAGGCTTATGGAGTCCTACAAATATCCTCATATGATTGAGGTGGACAGTAGGCTTGTGTAGCCCTACGAATATCCTCATATGATTGAGGTGGACAGTAGGCTTGTGTAGCCCTACAAATATCCTCATACGATTGAGGTGGACAGTAGGTGTGTGTAGTCCTACGAATATCCTCATGTTGTGAGGTGGTGTACTTTACTATGTAAAGTAGATATACTATGTGATGTATGGTTAGTCATGGTCAATATGTGCTACAAGTATCCTTTAGGGATTAGCTACCCCTAGAGTGCTTTACTTTAGCATGTGACTATATGACCTAGGGAAATACATATGATCATAGGTTTGGAAACGATCTTATGAGTATGATACGATAAAGATGATTATTTAATGAAAACACATATGGACCATGCAGAGATATTTAATATAAGCACAGAGAAATAGAGAGAACTCGAATTGTATATGTTGCCACCAAGTAAACTCGAATTGATTAGATATTACTTGAGTATTAGTTATGGTAAACAAGTCAGTTGATTAAGGAATCAACTCCTTAATTTATGAAAGTGATTGTTGGAAATAAACACTGATGGAGAAGCACTAGTTATGTTTGGTTACATTTAGATACTGTTCAGTTACATTCAGTTAAGTTTAGTTACATTCAGTTACTATTCAGTTACATTCAGTTTTGTTCGGTTACATTTAGTTCAGTTCAGTTACATTCAGTTATGTTCAGTCACACTCAGTTGTATGCAGTTACACTTAGTTCCATTCAATTGCATGTAGTACCATTCTGTTTAGCTCAATTAACAACTTAGTTAGAGTTAGTTAATTAATGGAAGGCACATATCTTCTTATGGGAGATAATTATGGAGTGCCAGCTTGACATCATATTAGCATGGGGTGCATGATTAAAGATGGATCAGTGTTCTAAGTGTTAACAAGTTTTTGCTACATGCAACCATTCTATTTTTGTTGTAAAATCTAATTTGACTTGTTATTAAAGTGCTATGCACTTGGCAAGTTAGATATGGTGTTCCATTCGATCTCCTCTCTCTGGTGCTCTCGGTGAAAGCAATATGCTATTGTGTTATAATCATTCTATGCTACTAATCTATCATACTCTAAGATCATTTGCTGGGTTTTTTATCCTCTGAATCAGTAGAGAATTTTCCCAGGGTATATCCTGTGTTTTATGGTTTGATTTATGTCTTTGGATTATTGATGAGATTTATATGTAGTGTTATTATGGATTAATGTTTTAAAGTTAAAATTTCTTCATATTTTGCTCAATCACTAACATGGTATCAGAGCAAGTGCATGCAAGAGCTTAGTTTGTACAAGCAACTAAAGCCTACGTGATCTTGAGAAGTATTGAGCAAATAGCTAGGAGCCATGGCATCGATCTCCATCCAACCAGAATACCAATTTGAATATACTTCCAAATTAAATGCAAGAGTGTAAATCATTCTTGAGGAGAATTATCTAGATGTTTACTTGACCTCAGTAAGTGAGGACTCTTTATGCAGGGCGAATTAAAGAGTAAGTCAACATGCACCATTTTCGTCACTTTTCAGGAGACAAATTTTGTAGAGACGTTTTGATCAATCCATAAAGAATTAGACAAAACGGTTGAAAACCCACTTCCGAAATTGGTCGTTTTAGCTTCCTCATGAGAATATTTCAAAAATGCACAACTATGTGAGATATACGATCAGGTATTTGAAGATGAAATTATCAGAATTTGTGTTATGGTCGTTTTCTCAAAGGGGACCAATTGATGGAACAACCCCAAGAGTTGTAAGTTGGATATTATCAGATCTTGTGTATAATGAGAGCCTCATAGAGTTGATATATCATCCAAAGAAGAGGATGATCATTGGAAGAATTTTTCTTTGAAATAAGAACATTTGCTTCGGGTTGCATGGGATCCAGTTTCTCCATGCAGAGATTTGCTACCTCCTGCATGCACTCAAATTTGCAAAGAAATCAAGACCGAGGGACTACAATAATCTCCACAAGAAAGTATAGATCAAGAGGGAGCATGCAAAACAATAAAAAGATAAGTACCCAAATTTTTTATTATATGCTACTTAGATCTATATGCTTTTGAATGGTTTCATTAAAGTCATATAGAGGATGCATGATTGTTCATAAGATATGAATATAGAACATGCATGATTATTTTATAAAATATGAATATAGGGCATGCATGATTATGAATATAAATGATGCATTATTATTTCATAAAGATATTAATATAGAGTTGCATGCTTGTTTCATATAGAGATGCATGATTGATTCATGAGATATGAATGTTGGGCTGCATGATTATTTAATTATCACATGCTTTTATAAAATCAGATTATGTTTTATTACAACTTGTATTCTTAGACTTGGAATTGTGTTTAGCATATACATTGTTGTTCCTATCTTTGTTATCAATCTCATGAGTCCAAATTTAAGACTTATGTAAGACTTATGTAGAAATGATACAAGGTTGAAAAACATCATTCATAAGACATGAGATTTAGGGAAGCATGATTGTTTCATGAACTGTGAACATAAGACTACATGATTGGCTAGATAGAAGGCTTCATGCTTACCTCATGAGATATGAACATGGGACTATATATTTCTTTCATAAAATTATTTTTTGGACTGATATAGCACTGATACAGGGTTTCATATCAGTACATAAGATTATAATGGGTCATGATAAATCGGTTGGTCAATATCTGTACATAACTAAGTAAGTCTTTATCAGTATATTGAAAGTATTTTATGTGAATAAAATTCATGAGTATTAAATGGTTCTAACCATGAGAATAATTTGTCTTGTAGGGAAAATTAATATGCCCTTACCTACAAGTAAAGAAGGACATGAATGTGGAGTCATTCTAATGGTTGAGCCTGGAAGAGAACAATTCGGGAGGTTCCTATGTCTCTTGGAAAGCAAAAAAAATAGATGGATTAGTTATAAATGTGAAGACTCCTGAAGATATTCTATCTTATTTAAATTCATGTGTCAAATAAAGAGATTCATATATAGATGAGCATAAGTCTTCGTGATGGAGAACCCATATTATGATTCTCACATTTACATGGTGAAAGGGAGTTGCTAGTCTCACTAGCTCATGAAGAACCAATGTAACTAATTGATGTACCTCCTGTAAAAAGGAGATATGCATGATGATCATATTCAGAAGGAATCTGAGAACTGTATTCAAGAATCTTGTTATGATTCTTATGATTAGTGGTGTGGCAGTCACCAAACAATATTTTCTTCGGTTAAGGAAAATGTGCAGTAAAAGAGCCTGAAGAGTTTCAGGATGATGGAATACAAATCCATGGCCACACATATGAAGGTAAATATGAAATTTTATCATTCTTATTTCATATTTGGAGGATCTCGAGTTAGTTGAGATGTATTTGGTTAGTCACAAGTCCCAAGATATGTTATGTGCTTTGCAGTTTGTACATAGACATGTACAAAGCATGTGTTGTGGTACCTACTTGGTACAAGTGTACGTGGACTCATATATGTCTTGATCAGTATATAAGAGTTTTAAATATATATGAAATATGGATAATATAGTGATCGAGGAAGATCACATGTGTTTCTCTAGATAGGGCATGTTGAAAAGCAGTAAAGCATTTGAGGGTTCTAGTCAGTTATATTTGATACATGGTACATATCCATAGATGGGCAGCATTGCCAACATAATTCTTATTAAGCTTCTGTCTGGGACAAGCTTGGTGTAGTACATAATAACTCCTATGGTTGAAGAGGGAGTATTGATGTGTCTTCATATGTGACAGCAGATAAAGTCCCCACCAGTTAGTCATCGTACATGACTTAGGTAGCCAAGGGTTGTGATAGCTTGTGGAGAGAATCCACATGAGAAGAGACATGGTCAAAAGTCTTAGAGACTATTTATAGACTGGAATGTTAGAGAATAGTTAAAACCTCTCAAAGAGGTAGTTGGGGTGCTGCAAATATAAAGAGAAGGATCACTGAGAAAGTGATCACGGCTTGAAGAACATCATAGAGAATGGAAAGCTCACAAAGAACTTCTCCAGATAACAGAAGAATATTCAGGAAGTCAACAAATGTTGAAGAGTGAAAGAAAAGATAAGTGTTTCTTTATGCATGTTATTACACATTTGTTGTATATTCTTGTATGTGATGGATTTAAAAATCCATGGTTTCTAGTTTAGAGAAACTTTATTATGGATTGGATCCAGATGATGCTACTTTGTGTAAGTAGTTGGTTGGTCTTTGAGAAGACCTGTTGTATTTTATGCTTACTACTAAGCATACGTTTGAGTTCCTTTGAGGTACATTAGAATAGGCTCTTTATTGTATTTGATACATGGCAGACCTAATATTTGATTGTACTATCCAGCTATTGTTTTAGCCTAAGATAAGCGATGTAATTTGAGGCTAGTACTACAAAATATAAGTGTATTGCGGTTAGTACTATAGAAGAAAGATGTATGTCTGAGAGTACTACAAAAGAAAAAAGTGTTTTGAGGATAATACTACATATTGAGGAGTAGTGTAGCTTGGGAGGCTACCTACTAGGGTGGAATACTAGAGCCTACAGTCATTACGTGTTAATAGTCAATCTTTCTCGAAAACCCTATATGTGTTTTATGATAAAGCACATTTGATATGAAGTTTTACTTCATTGAAGTCATGGTCATGAGTTTTAGTACATAGGTATTGATGACAAGATTGCAAATTTGTGTCAAGCCTCTATTTGTGACGAATTTTGAACACTTTGGATATAAGCTTGGTATGGCAGAGAATGTCTTCCTCACTGAGAGGGAGTGTTGAGATTACAGCATCAACAGTCATTCTCTAGTATTGTGAGTAATATCAAGACAATAGACTTGTGTAGTCCTACAAATATCCTCATATGATTGAATTGGTGATGTTGTAAAGTCTTGTAAGTAATAGCAAGATAGTAGTCTTGTGTAGCCCTACAAATATCCTCATATGGTTGAGGTGGTGATGCAATAGGCTTATGTAGTCCTACGAATATCCTCATATGATTGAGGTGGACAGTAGGCTTGTGTAGCTCTACGAATATCCTCATATGATTGAGGTGGACAGTAGGCTTGTGTAGTCCTACGAATATCCTCATGTTGTGAGGTGGTGTACTTTACTATGTAAAGTAGATATACTATGTGATGTATGGCTAGTCATGGTCAACAGGTGCTACAAGTCTCCTTTAGAGATTAGCTACCCCTAGAGTGATTTACTTTAGCATGTGACTATATGACCTGGGGCAATACATATGATCATAGTTTTGGAAACGATCTTATGAGTATGATATGATAAAGATGATTATTTAATGAAAACACATATGGAACATGCAGAGATATTTAATAAAAGCATAGAGAAATAGAGAGAAATCGAATTGCATATGTTGACACCAAGTAAACTCGAATTTTAGATATCAGTTGAGTATTAGTTATGGTAAACAAGTTCAGTTGATTAAGGTATCAACTCCTTAATTTATGCAAGTGATTGTTGGAAATAAACAATGATGGAGAAGCACTAGCTATGTTCGGTTATATTCAGTTACTGTTCATTTCAGTTTAGTTACATTTAGTTACATTCAGTTCTGTTCAGTTACATTCAGTTCTGTTGAGTTACACTCAGTTGTATGCAGTTACACTCAGTTCCATTCAATTGCATGTAGTACCATTCTGTTCAGTTCAGTTAACAACTCATTTAGAGTTAGTTAATTAATGGAAGGCACATATCTTCTTGTCGGAGATAATTATGGAGTGCTATCTTGACATCATATTAGTATGGGGTGCATGATTAAAGATGGATCAGTGTTCTAAGTGTTAACAAGTTGTTGCTACATGCAACCGTTCTATTTTTGTTGTAAAACCTAATTTGACTTGTTATTAAAGTGCTATGCACTTGGCAAGTTAGATACGCTGTTCCATTCGATCTCCTCTCTCTGGTGCTCTCAGTGAAATCAATCTGCTATTGTGTTGTAATCATTCTATGCTACTAATCTATCATACTCTAAGATTGTTTGATGGGTTTTTTATCCTCTGAATCAATAGAGGGTTTTCCTAGGGTATATCCTATGTTCTATGGTTTGATTTATGTCTTTGGATTATTGATAAGATTTATATGCACTATTATTATGGATTAAAGTTTTAAAGTTCAAGTTTCTTCATATTTTTCTCAATCACTAACATTACTCTCACAGGTCACCATTGGTCTCCACTTGCTAAACAGGTCACCTAAAATGCTATTAAAGGACAATTCGATCCCATTCACGCAATTTTGGTTGATTTTTTAATTGATCTATGCTTATGTGAGCATGCCTTTCTGAGTGATGTGCCTCAGACACTTGGGAGATGAGCCCCCAACCTTTCCTTCCCACTCCTTCATCCACATTTCTTCTCTTTGTAGGTGTGGAGGGCTTGATGTTCAACCATTGAAGGTTATATCAGTCATGTTTTTTAGCCTCCATTCATTCAATTCGATCTATAGTAAAGCCCAAGATTCACCTATGCTCTCAGCCTTTCTCTTGTCATATTTTAGGCCTCCTGCCCACCATTTTGGAGTCTTCTTATGTAATGACCAGTCAATCCAATTCTTTATGATGTATAATAGCTAATAAAATATGTCATTTAAATTTCTCATGTCGAAATAATTCTGTCCCTGAAGTTTACCTTCTCAGTTTCTCATAAAAAACTTGATTTGTCATTGTAATGGGGGGAATTGATGAATATAGTGCAATAATGAGCAAGAAAAGGTTGTGGGAAGGAGTATAAATTATTATATATTTCCATTGAATCTGTATTAATTCCTTTCAGATGTCATTTTCTGCAATGAAGTCAATATGTTATGAATTCTATGCTTAATTTTGCACCCTAGCTAGAACACTAGTTTTACCATTTCTGCTATAAAATGAGTTCTACCCACTCAAATCCAGTTATGTAAGTTTCTATGGATCACTGAAAGGCCCACATACAAATACATAACTCTATATCATAATTTATTTGAGACCTTACAACGATTTGGGATCCTCCATTGAGTAGGGTCTCATTAGGCCAAAATTGCTTAAAAATCCCAGTTTCTCCTAAACTCTCCAGAAAACTCCAGATCTGTTAGAAACTATCCCAAATCATATTTTCTGCTATATGAAGTCCTAATAACACATATTCACTTTTTTCTAATCCGTTGATCGAAAGGACGGAAGGAATTTCCCTAGTTTCACGATTGGGTGACCCAGAAGCGTGGGAGTAGGTTTCCGCATAGCGGAATATGAAACATGAATGGTCCCCGATATAAATGTGTTAGGGGAAAGGAATTCATTTTTATTAAATTAATCTTGGTTTCTTCCCACTTCCTACTCTCATATCTGCAATTTTCCCAACAAAACACCTTGAATTACCTAGTCTGAAGATTCACTGAGTGATTGTAATTGAATATCAGATTTTTTATTTAATTTGCAGCATTAGTTAGTGTTAAAGTCTGCATATCATACTTGGGAACATTACAATGTGGAAAATCTATGACAAAAGCTGTCATAACAAAAGCAAAGGCTTCTAAATTACGGTTATGTGCAAACTTGATCCCAACTGAAAAATTAGGGTTTCTAAATCAAACCCTAGGTCATCTTGAAGAAGGTTAGCCAGAAGTTGTATTCATCAAGTAAGTACTACTTATTCTAATTACATTTGAAGTTATCATTCTGTTAAAATATTGCAAAGAGTACCAAGCTAGATGAGAAGCTTGAAGGTGTTGAAAACTTCAGAGCATGGAAGTATCAGATCATGCCCATCCTAGAAGAAAATGATCTAGAAGGATTTATAAAGGAGGAAGTTGCAGAACCAGAAGAAGTTGAAGCTAAGTCCAAATACAAGAAGGATATGATCAAGGCTAAGAGGATCATAGCTGACTCCATCAAAGATAACTTGATTCCTCAAGTATCCTCAAGGAGGACATCAGAAGAAATGTTTGATGCTCTATCCATCCCATTTGAAGGAAGAAACATCAATAGAAATATGACCTTGAGGAATCACCTCAAAACATGATCCAGTACTCTTCGGAAGATACTACACTTTTGAGGTGATTCCTCAGGGTCATCTTTCAATTGATGTTTCTTCCTTCAAATAGGCCAGATAGAGTATCAAAATTTTATTTTTGTGTCCCCCTTGAGGAATCGAGCTATCTTTGATGGAGTCAGCTATGATCCTCTTAGCATTGATAATATCCTTCTTCTATTTGGACTTAGCCTCACCTTCTTCTGGTTCTGCAACTTCCTCCTTTATAAATCCTTCTAGATAATTTTCTTCTAGGATGAGCATGATCTGATACTTCCATGCTCTAAAGTTTTCAGCCTTCAATATTCTCATCTAGATTGGTACTCTTTGTCATATTTTAATAGAATGAAAACTTCAAAATGGAATTGGAAAAAGTAGTACTTACTTGATGAATACAACTTCTGGATGACCTTCTTCAAGATGACCTAGGGTTTGATTTAGAAACCCTAATTTTTAAGTTGGGATCACTGTTAGGGATGAGTGATGGAAAAGATGCACCTTCCCAGGGTGAGCTAGACTGTATCTTTCTTTTTTTGAGATTGATGATGGAGTCTCAGGAAAACTGATGCCCTAGTTCTTCCCGGCAGCAGTATCTAGTCCAAAACTAAAAATTCTTGGAATTCATTTATGTTTTCACAAAAATATGCGCCCTTATGGGGAGAGTTGAGTGAGCCCTCTTTTTTGGTTGATCTTTTGAGGGATTTGTTCAGAGTAACAAACCATAGTTGTGCAGTGTTTCCTTTTAGGGTGTATCAGATAACATGTTGAGTTTTCTTAATTGCTTAGATGATATCTTAAAACAAATTTCACTAGTAGGATCACTGAAAGAACAATAAGCATTGTAACACAAAGAACACACATATTTTACTCGGCGAAACCACAAGGGAGAAAACCCCGTAAAAATTATTCAGTATAGAACTCATCCAGAGCAGCGTAAAACCCAGACAACTACTTCTCTCTTCTTTATGGTGCACTTGTTCTTCTCTCTCTTGCAAACTTGCTTGAGTGAGTGTGTACAAATGAAGGGGAGTGCCTCCCTATTTATATTTGTCACTTGATTTGACCTAGGACCTAATAGGGCTGACTTTTCTAGCAAGACACCAAAAATAACATTTATTATAATGACACTTGGGTACTATTGACCTGACTTACATCCAAAGGTTTACATTGATTCTTTCAATGACTCTTACATGACCAAACCCATATCCCGATGGAGGAATACAATCAATACATCTAGAATATCTTCTAAAATTACAATAATTTAATAGCCACAACCTCACCACTCCCTGATAATGATCAATATCCCAAAAAGGACCATTCTAGGTGTAATCCATTAGGTTCTAAGCTCAAAACCCAATAGATTTGTCCTCCTAGAATCACACCTATTGAAAATGCATCCATAACAACCATTAATGTAGTAGATCCATCATCTCTCATGATAAGAGAAACCTATCAAAATCTCTCACGGGTGCAAATTGTCATCTCAAGTAACATAGTGTTTCACACTCAATGACCTCAAACAAGGTCAAGTACCTCTCCCAGGAAATATTTAGCTGAAATACAATCTCTCTCTTATTGTATAGTGATATTAGCTACAACAAGATTTGATGTCATCTGAAAATTCTTCTGTCAAGGGTTTTGAATTTTATGCAAAACAAAAAATTCACCTTACCTTAGAGGTTTCCCATCTATGAACCCTTTGAATTTTCATCCTTAAGTTTGTTTTGAAACAATGTATCAAATAGCAGTGGAAAGAGTAAAATACTTCACTTCCAAATCGTTTGAACTTCTAGGAAATCTAAGGATAAAAGAGACCAAAAACATTGGATAGGTTTTTTTCCTATAGGGAAACTTATCCCATATAAACTAGAGCTGGAATTTATCTTTCAGAATAGTTATATAGTAGTACAATATTAGGTACAATAGAAACAAAACAACCCTTTAGATTCCTCAATAAATATGTTAAATCACTTAACAATTTTCCTTTTGCTTATGTCAAATTGTTAAGACATATATAATTGTAAATAACAATACATGATGAACATATATGGTTGAAAAGCAAATATGGAAAAAAAACACAAGTTTTGGACACCCAAAAACTTCATTTATATACTCAAGCTGAAGTGCATATGCATACCATATCATGTTCTCAAGGATAGCACATGTCTACTAGCTCCTCAAAACCCTAACTCAACTAAAGAGCTCCAATATGCAATAATTACTCCAACATATGCTCCATGGAAAGACATCCTCTTTTATTTTTTTCTTCAACAAATACTACCCTAGGGTTTATCACCAAACAATAATTGTATTTACTATTATAACCTGATAATTCATATTGTGTGTGTGTGAATGGAAGGTTGGAGTATATGCGATTGAAGGCATTTTAGAAACCATAATACTAGAAATATCTAAGAAACCTTAATGCTCCAAGACAAGAGTGACCAAGTATATAATAAGATGTCAGAGAAATAGAAGAGTGATCATCACCAAAATATTCTTCACAATAGTAAACCCTATAATCTCACAATGATAAGCTCCAACAAAGTCATCTCCTCTAAACTTCATAATTCCTTCTAGGATTCATGAGGAAACCCGAGTGACTTTCTCCCATAAGCTAATTACAAATAAAAGAGTACAAAAATAATAATGATAATGAAAGGAATATTTCCTTCCTCCATTTATATGAGAGGCCAAAAATAAAATGTGGCCCTGATCCCTTAAAAACAATCTACAATAAGGTCATGTAGGGAAACCCAAGTAAGAAGCTACACTTCAAAGTGCATGTGTCATGCTCCAAGGTGATGTCATACACAAATAAGGGATACATGATGATGTAACTACACAAACTAATTCCATGTTCTTGAATCACAAGCCTCTACATACTCCATTGATCCACCTAAGAATTCTTCTCCATTAGGTTAGCATCCCCTTTAAAGAACATTGTCGCAACCCAAGTGTCCCCAATCCAAATCAAGTCTTTGAATAGGAATCCACGTAACCCCATGTCATCTAGGGCCTAATGTTCTCCTCCATGATGTATAATTCTCTTACTCCCATTTAGGCAATCCTACAACCTAGTGAACACTCTAAGTGGAAACAACAAAGAGCATCCACCAAAATGTTAAGAGAAATACAATTCCTAGGGGAAGCATACCAAGACAATGACCATCTAAGGTCAATCAATCACCAAGAAAACTATCTCAACTATGAAAATACATCATAGATAATCTCCCATATGCTAGTCAATCTCTAACCATCCAAGTGATGGACATATGGCATGTACCCCAGATCTCATGGAGCACCCCGAACCATGGTGTAAACACTTTCATAGTAAATTAAAAAACTAACACTTGGTTGTGGTTTCTTCCTTCTTAGTGTTACATGCAGTTAGGGATAATACTTTATATTCATATATACGATGACACATCCATTCTTGTTTGACTAAAAATAGAAATGTTTTTATTATTATTTAGGGGGGAAATCACATGACTTAAAGATGTCATTTTTCTCCTTATCTACAACAAAGTATTCTTAGACATGTTCATAGGTTTTTTTGGCTTTAATTTGGGGATGTTCCCTTTCCCATCATTCTTTGGGAATAATTTTGGAGTAAAATCATGTTGATTTAAGGAATTGTGTTCAATTTACGTTTAAAAGCATTTCATAGTAATGTTATAACATATTCCTTTTTATCACTTTCATCTATATTCCCCTTCACATGTTTATCCTTAAGTTAATTATATCTTTGCCTCTAAACTCCTTTTGCAATCACTTTGGGATTTATATTTCTTACTTGTCTTCATCTCTTCCATTTATATTTTCAACATACAAGCCTTTTGGAATTTGCATGACTCTTTAGATTTTAAAGTTATCTCTTGCATTCTCCATTTATAGTACCTTTTAATTATATGTTTTATTGTAGAAGGATGGGCCTTGGATTTGAATTCACTAGTATTAGTAGTTCCTATAATATTCCTATCACTTGGAAAGTACTAAAAAAACTACTAGGAGAGGAAATATGATATGAGGGTAATGAATCCAATGCAAGTCAACAATCTAAAACATAGAAACTTGGAATGGCTTAAGATCCCTATATTTTCAAGACATTCATTTTACTATGCCAATTATAAGCCATTAAGTACTAGTTGCATATTGCCCCATATCTTTAAGACATGTCTATATGCACACTTCATTATTACATTTCCTTCTTCCTCCAACATTACTTCAATACATCGTCAATCAATCACTTTCATAAATCACAGGATTTCTCAACCAAAAAATCATGTTACCACATTCATGTCTCATTATACAATTGGCATCTCAACCTCATGTCACTTTGGCAATTCATGTAAGTGTGCCTTAATATTCTATGCCTAATGTTAGAATGCACATACATGTGAGCATGATTAATACACTTATGCCTCATGTTACTATTAGAGTTCCCTTCCAACCAAACCCTTACTTTATATTCTTGAATCTAGGTTGCAAGAAACATCTACTTAACCCCCATACCACCCCTTGAAATGCTTCCATACCTGTAATCATGTATCAAATGCGCTAGAAATGCATTTCATCCATACAAAATGTGTTTCAATGTCATATAGATGCATTTAAAAAAAAATTGGCCTTTAATGGAATAGGTTTGACCCTTTTGGACTGAAGAAAATGACTCTAAAACCCTTATTAGGTCTTAATGAATATTCTATAAGCTTCTAAGAAGCTAAGCTTTTTAATGAAGAGGATTTACTTCTCATTCTTTCCTCACACAATTTGAACTAGAGTGGATTTTTTGTCATTCTTTCTTTATAGCTTGAGCATGGGTAATTCTAAGGACAACTTGAGAAAGGGTGACTCCAAGGGAAACTCTACCAAGGGTGATTCCAAGCGCAACTTGAGAAAGGGAAATTCCATCAAGAGTGAGTCAATCATTTAGGCAACTACAAAAACCATGTATTGCTGGTTTGGGCAGCTACAATTGTCATTTTATGTGTTTTCAAGTGGGAAACGAGTGTTTTTTCTATGTTTTTAGGTGAGAAACAAGTTTTCTTACTAGTTGTTTCAGTGATTTATTAAGGCGAGTCATATTTTATGCTTCCTTTATCAATATTATTTGTTGTTGTGTCTGTGTGTGTATAACAACCTTATTAACTTTCCTCCAAAGAGGATATAATTCATTGCTCATATTGGATTTAGGAAGGGGGGATGAGAAGTAACTTGGTTGGAAGCCATAGTTGATGCAAAAAAATTACACACACACACAACATATATATATATATATATATATTTGTTGTGTGTGTGTGTACATACATACATACACACACGCACAACATATATATATATATGTGTGTGTGTGTGTGTGTGTGTGTGTGTGTGTGTGTGTGTGTGTGTGTGTGTGTGTGTATTTNCTTCCTAAATCCAATATGAGCAATGAATTATATCATCTTTGGAGGAATGTTAAGAATATTGCTCCATTTATTGGTGTTGGTTCATGGGAATGTTCCATGCAATCTTTTTCATCAATAGTATGAGGGCTCTTATCCAATAGCAAAGGCACACTTTTTGCATGAATTATGAAAGGGTGTTGATGGTTACCCAAAAACAAATAACCCGGTAGAGAGGGTGAAGTATGTGAAATAGAATACTGAGGTAGATAGGGTAAACTAAGACATGAACTTCTTGGTAATGCTACTTAGCAGGATTGTAACACTGAGCCAAGGATTATGCATGAAGCAAGGAGGAGGTAAAAAACTTAAGAACAATAAGAAGTATCAAAAAATCCAAAAGGTTCTTCTTCTACAATTCAAGAGAACTCAATTCATAAAATGGTGAATGTTCAAGGGAGAGAAGAAGCTTAAACGAAGAGAAGAATCTTAAACGAGAGTGGAAAGGGACATAAATTATTGCAGTATCCCTTTTAACATGGGTTGGTGTCCTTATTTGCAATATATGATCAAGGCAATTAACACAACTCTTCAATATTTCAAGGGACCTAACTACGATAAATTTTGAATCGGTTTTCTCAAAAAGGAGAAGGAGTTTCTTAAGGATTTTTTTAGCACCTATTCAGGTTTTATGGAGTATATCAAGGATTACCATTGTCTCAAATGGATGGATAGATATTAGGAATAATCCATTGATTAATACCATTGCCACTTCACCAGAAGGATGAATGTTTTAAAGGATGAAGATTGTTCAAGTGAGATAAAGTATGATCAATTTACTGTTAATATTTTAATCAAAACTATTGAATCATTGATCAAGTGGCATCTTCTAAGGTGGTGCAAGTTATCATAGATAATGCACCACTTTTAAAAGATACATGTTTGATAATAGAGAGAAAGTATGATCATATTTTTTTTACTCCCTACATAGTCCATAATTTAAATATGATTTTAGAAGAGATTGACTATGAAGTTTCTTGGATTAAGTAACTCATAGTGTAGGCTAGGAACATAATCAAATTCATCACCTATCACTAGTCTTAGGCAATATTAAGAATACTCCATATTGGAGTCGTTGAAAGTTGTTGAGACAAGATATGACTCAAAATTCATCATGTTGCGTCGCCTTATTAAGGTTAAGAAACCATTAGTTTCTATGGTGGTGAGTCAACTTTGGGATCAGTGGAGGTAGGTATATTTATAGCATGGAACTATTGTACGTAGATTGTTTCTTAATGAGGAGTGGGAGAAAGATATATTTCTTGCTAAAGTTCACTTCACAAGTGTTTGAGTTTCTCCAAAGTGTTGAAATAGACAAACCTTTCTTGGAATAGGTTTACGATGGTGTGGATACCAAGGTTGAGAAAATTGTGGAAATCATTTTCACAATAGTCTCCTCATATTTTATTTGTTGATGCTCATTATGTTGATTTGATGAAGATAATCAATGTTGAGAGGCTGAACCACTTCAAAAATCCATAGGAAACTTTGGTGCATGCCCTAAAACCAAGATATTATGATGAATGTCTCATTATTCAAAGAAATGGGAAGAGGAATCCACTACATAAGGATAGGGAGGTGGTGGATGGAGCAAAAAAAACCCTTATGTGAATTTTTCTAACTCATTTACACAAGGAGGTGAAGGAAAAAATTGCTGGTTTTGTTGTTCTGACATACATATTTGGATGAAAGAAGCACCACGAGTCCAATAAAATGGCGGGTTTTGGATAATGGTATACATTTGAAAACACTTTACATTCATATCCTTCCAATATAAGTGGAAAGCTCTTCATCGATAGAAAGGAATTGGAGTACCTATGATTTTGATCATTCTATGAAGCACAATTGGTTAGGTTCACAAAAGGATGAGGATCTTGTATGTGTGCATTCCAACCTTCACCTTGCATCTCGTAGGGATCTATAATATAACATTTGACCTTATATAGAATGGTATGTGGATCCATGATCCCCTAACTTGGACATGTCTCTTGTTGCATTGAATCTTGAGGAATATAGAAGTGTAATTGGAAATTATTCTTCTAATCCAAAATCCACTGCTTACCGTGCATATTGTTCTATTTTTCATGATGAGGATGATGTCTATTAGGCTTTAGCAAATTAGTTCATGTTATGTTCCTATGTTTTATACATGCAACATCGCAACTTCATATACAAAGATTGTTTTTTGATATATAGCCTCATTTATAAAGGTTGTTTTTAGATATTGTTGCTTGCATAATTTAATCATTTATCAGAAACAATATAGATCTGGGTTGAAGCTTTGAACTTTGCTAGTAAATTGTGACTTGTCATTGAAACGTTCTTTTCCATTTAGTAATAATTGAAAGATATTTTCTTGATATACTGTGTTTCCCCTTTCCAAAAAAATTTGTGGGCCACAATTTCTATGTGTACCCATTTCAAAAAATCATTCATGTTTCCCCATATCATGCAGCTTAGCCATGAATTAATATGGTTTCATTCATAGGGCATATTCTAAGGTTGATTTTGTAATCTCACATGGAATGATTTGTTATTAATTCATGTTGAAAATCCGTGGAGTAGTTTTGATTAACCTCATTCATACCCTTGTATTCTTGTTTTGCATCCTCAATCATATATTCCTTACTGTATTAATAGTTTTAAACTAATTTGTGAATGGTGTTTGAGTAACTTATTTAATATTGAATATGCTTTTAGTATGCATCCCTTATTTAACTCTTACTAGCTCATTTTGGATATCCATTTGCAGTTTCCTAAGTATGATCAAAATTTTAAGGATCCATAATTTTCTCAAAGTGTATAAACTTTGGCGAATCTTACTAATTATTAAATTTTCAATTATAAAATGTTTGTTTTTTTTGTAAACATATTCAAATTTATAAAGAATTTATATAGTTTTTGGACAATTTTGGCCATTTTTTAGAGTAAAAAAAATCCCATGGAATTTGGGTGAATCATCTTGGAAAAAAAAGGCAATTTGGTGAATAGCTTTTTGGAAAAAAAGGTCGAAAAACAGCCCATGGGATAAATTTCATCCCTAAAATTCTCCTTTTTTATTGTTTGTAGATATTATCTTTGGGGATGTAGAATCTCTATACCATTATGCAATATGAATTTTTTAATTGCATCCTTTTATTCTTTCAATATGCATTATGTTGTTTGGGTGTGTATAATGAATTGATGTTTGGCATGTATGTGTTGATTGGGTTGCAACAAGGAGTTGTGTAATGGATTTGTGCTAGTCATAGTTTAGTATGTGGTGTAGAAAATCATACTTTTAAATTAACATTATTCAAATATAATGCCTCGAATTGAAGAGGGAATTAGGAACTAGGCATTAATTAGGAAAATGTCATTATAAAATATTGGGCCCAAATACATATTAATCAATACTTTAGCTTGCATCTAAGGAAAACTAGGGGAACACCCGAAAAATGCATCTACAATAAAATCCACATTGCACATGGTTAGGTTGAACATAAAATATCTTCATGCATGATGAGGATAAGTATATTCATTGCTTGAGCGTGTTAAGTTTCTTGCATTTGCTTGATATAAGTTGAGTTTCTTGCATATATTTTATGCCATTTTACTACTTGCATCCAAGGAGGAATATGGAAGCTATAGTTTTGAATTGTGCTCAATACCCCAAGAAGAATTAGAGGTGTTGGAAAAGAACATACATGATTGGCATTTAAAATCATAAAAACAGAGGGGAGAGGTTTGTAACCAGATGGTAGTGGAGGATCTAGATGTTTAGTAGGTCTTGGAAGAATAATGTGGTCTCTACAATTTGATTCACAAAATTAGTCAACATTCTCCTTTGTTCAAGCTCGTTTGCATTCCAATGAGGACATGATTCATCTTCAATGGATTTTTTATTTGGTTCTTCACCACCTCCATTATATTGCTCTCCACACATGCACCATCCACATAATAATAGACAACTTTATTGTCGTTTAATTTTTTCAGCAACAAAAGCATGTTAGGATTTTCTTCGTTAGAGTTGGTAACAATATTTCTATTCATATTCATCATTGCTTCCACTAATAATTCAATCTAAGTCACTTGGATTGGCAATGCCAATAGATTGTTGATGCTTCCCAATGCTTGACAACCTTCAACATTATTTAATTCAAAAATGGCATTTTGAATATGTTATGTAAAATCTATATGCAATTTTTATGATGCAACAATTCCCATAGTCTCTTGAGTTGCTCCATCATATAATTGAGTAGCATTGAGATGTTTATCACTGTTAATTAATGGCAACAATATCCTTTAAAGAGGTTCAACACATTCCCCACAGCATATACATATTGTTTCTTGTGTATATAGAAATCTGGGATACAAGCCATATAATTGATAAGAGCATCATAATTTAGTGACTAGATTATAGTTCACGTAAATCTAGCCTCAATATTTGTAGCTGTAGGAGCCCTTTTGTTGTTCAGGATTAAGCACCCTTGTAACCTAGGGTTTGGGGTTACCAAATTACTACTAACCTTGCAGACAATCAGCTTTAACAGAGAACAGAAAGGAAATATGAAGAAATTCTTGACTTACCCGATTACCGACGGTTGATCCAAGCTTGATCTTCTTCCTTTCCTCTTCTCTCCAAAGCTTCCAGGGATGCACCTCTTTCACCTGTAAAGAGCAAATTCTCCAAGTACTATCTCATGCATGTATATATAAGAGGTTAGATAAACAATGTGTCCAATACATAATCAAATATATTAATTAACCACGATACATGAAAGAGACTCAACACACTATTGGAAAAACAATTCTCTTTATTAACAATCAGTGAATGAGATAAGAGTACAACCCAGCTTCTCAGACAAGGACTCCTCTGCAACCAAAGGACTCTGAGTTCTGCTGCTCCAAGACTTCTGAAGATATACCACCAACATAACTTTGCTCTCCAATCTTGATTGATTAATGCCTTCCCCAAGGCCTCTATTTATACTTTGGGAAATAGAGTGGTTTCAAAGGTTGGGGTGGTTGAAACAGTTGGGATAGTTAATGATTAAGACCCAACTAATCTCCATTAATCGTGTTTTATATTTTTTAAGGTCGAATCAAGATGTACGCGATTATTGATATAGGAAACCCGTGTATGAAACGCGAGTTGCTTAAAGGAAACCCGTGTACGCTAATGTACGTGGGTTGCAATGTAGATAGTCGTGTACAGTACACGAGTTGTAATGGAGATAGTCGTATACGCAACTCAACACTTAGAAAAATTATATGGCAAGCTAGTTCAAGGGTAAATGCATCTCAAGTCATGCCCATCTATAGTGTTTTGGCAAACTTCAATCCTAAAATGTCCTTTTGTGTACCAACATAAGGAATGTCGGCACTCAGACAGAGAAGTGCCATTTGGGTTAATAACAGATGCCCCCTAATGTGTGAGGTCAGAGGGAAACGATGGCCAAAATACATTATAATCATTATCTTGGAGAACTCAGAAGTCCAACGGAGCAGAGGAAGTACCTGAAACAAATACATAATAATGTCATATACAAATTCATATCTAAGGATGCTATGTTCAATATACTGGAACACTAGCTCCTTTACAATATTTAAGTACATCATATGGTACGGGTACAAGACCACGTATATTACAAAGGTGGATCGAAGCCACAATATACAATAATGACGAGTCTTCAAAGATCTGGAAGCTGTGTAAGTGATCACAACATAATCGTGTGCAACTTAGTCCATAGATATAAACCTAAGGTCTTTGTAAAAAATCCCAAAGAACCAGTACAATCCAAGCCATGTGAATAGATGTTATTGAAGTCAAACATGGATAGGAGTCAACAGATTGTCAACCAATAGGTGATAATTGACAACTGAAGCAAAGGAATTCACCAATAATGAAAGTGAATCCTAGGGGTACGATCGTCAAAACTCTAGGTCTTCGTTGTCAAGAAGTGCTGATGAGAAACCATACTGTGATGAGGAAGGCAATAGATCCTCCAACGGATCACAAGAGTGACTAGGAACTGGGTAAAGGAAGGGAAACACAAGTAATAACAGATAGGACAATGATGGAATCAGGATATAGATCAAATACATGGTTAAATCCTTGAACAATGAGCACAACACAAAGATGACCCAAGGTAGCTTTTAACTTTGTAGATAGTACAACTAGACTTATCTGTCATGTAGGAGACATGATTAGATTCCCCGGGTATAACTGTCAAGAGGAGGAGTAAGAAACTCGAAGTAATAGCTGAACTGAAAGTGAACAATGAGACATGAGTATCGGAAAAGATAGAGAGTGCTATGTTCAAGGAAGACATGCTGCCACCAACTGAGAACCAAAAGAAAAAATTCTTCCTTATCTTTCCTGTTAAATTTTAACGAGTCCAGGAAAGTCAACTCAAGTCTCTCTTCATTTTTTGACAAGCTTGAAGAGAAGAGGGAATAGTGCTTGATAGTGTCACTGATTCATGGATTTCATGAGCCCGAACTAGTACATGCTCACTTGGTGTTTTCATGTTTAGAGAGCCTGAAAACTCCGAAGAAGACTCCAGGGGGGTCCTTTTTTGTCCAATTTAGTCTCTTGAGGCCGAAAAAGTATAAAACATACCACATAAGAACTCTCTTAATTTCCGTAAAAGAAAAGGTGAACCTTTTTCGTACTTAGTCAGGGAGGTCCGAAAAAGGTTAAATTACCACATACCCAACGCTCCTTCAAGAGCAGCATATAGCTTGAGTTTTACGAGTGTGAAGGAAAGCAAGATCACTCGGAAAGATCCATTTGAGTACGAGAAATGGGGCTTACAACAATAAACTCGATGTTTTGTTCTTGGTGTTTAACGAGCATGACAAAGACATGAAGTACACTCGGAATATTTTTCATGTTTAGGTCCAGAGCACGAAAAAGAGAAAACTGAGCTTATACCAGGTGTTCCTTTTCCGTAAATTTAGTCCCTCAGGTCTGGAAAATTGATAAACCTGTACCTAAGAATACTCTTCTCAATTCCTCAGAAAAGAGAGTGATCCTTTCTCGTATTATTCCACCAATGTGGATGCCCATTCACATATTCTTAACAAGCTTGAATGGACAAGTTTACTTGGCAGTTAAGTCTATTTTGATGAGTTATACCTGGGCCTAAAGAAACTCCATAAGAGTGGGGAGTCTTATAAAGGGATAGCTTGTAAAAAGAGACCAAAATGACGCTCAATTTGGCATGAAAAATAGCTAAGAAGACTCCCCTGAACCTATGACAGCTGCAGCATGAGTATCGAAAGACAATAAGTGTGTTCTAAATGAGGATACTCATGTGAGGAAAGTCCTATCCACGGAAGAACAATGGCATAAACGAGGTACTAATGGTTAAAAATACCATAGTCCGTGGTCAAAGTGTTAATGCTAGGATTAAGATGGATTAGGTATAAATGAAAAATGCATGTGAAATGACCAAAAACCATCCTATATGAGCAAAAAAACAACTTTAAATGACCATAGACCTATCACATTGAAGAAAAAGATATGGCATTAGTTTGATTTTATATAAAAAATATGAACTATAGGGAAAAAACCCACTTTGAAAATAATTTTTCTATAAATAGTTCAAAATATAAATCAAAGCTCACCATTTGATTTTTTACCCAAAATAGACAAGTTTTACCTCTACCTTTGATTGCCTGGTGTGGACGACCCGGTGGACATCTCGAAACCGCAAGTGCTAGGTAAAACTAAACTCCATGCTCTTTCATTTGATCAAAGCGAATTTCAATTTTTAGCAAAATTTTCATGTTTTCCAATGTCGTCAAAGCATGAACGCTGTGTACGCGGGTATGGTATATCAACAGTCGCGTACACGCGTTCTGTACGCGGGTTGCCTGAAGAAAATTCGTGTACAGCACACGACTTGTCCAAAGGACAGTCGTGTACACTGCATGAGGTAGAAAAAGGTTATGTAGGGCCAAAAAATCAATTTTTTATATGAATCTAATGGTTTATAAATGGCTTGTTATTAGATTGAAATATGGTGCTTGAGTGGAGGGAGAGGGAACGTGAAGACATGGACCAAGAAGTTCTACAAGATGCCCCCACGGTAAATGCTTTGCGGCAAAGTGGGTTATTGAAATTCTTCTGTACCTCACCTATGCGATCAAATGTCCACCTATTAGAGTTTTTGATAAACTATTGGGATCACGATCTTGGCGGCAAAGTGGGTTATTGAAATTCTTCGGTACCTCACCTATGCGATCAAATGTCCGCCTACTAGAGTTTTTGATAAACTATTGGGATCACGATCTTGGTATGTTTGACCTTCAAGCTGAGTTTCTAGAGGTTACTTCGGAAGATGTCTATTTTATCTCTGGTTTATCACGACGGGGAGCTCTGGTGAACTTGGAAGGTATCGGCAAAGGCGATGACCTTCTAAGTGTACAGAACTACATAGATATATACTGCAAGCCTGGAACTCAAAAGAGGGGTAGCTGCATCCCTATTGTTCATATTCACAACTTTCCCTTACAGGTATTAGCAAGTACTATAGTGAGGATTACAGGGTCATCATCACTTCACCTTGCAAATCGGAACCAAATGAGACTTGTAGTGGACTGTCTACAGGGAGCTCTATATGACTGGTGTTCGGGAGTAATCCCGATAATGAGGAAGTAGCTCTCTGACTGCAAAAGAGGCAGGCGGAAATTTTTTGGTTATTCCAGCATATTGGTAGCCTTTTTCTTTGAGAGGGTGCTCGGTTTGAGTCCTGCAGTACCATTACCAGTTCGTTCTCCACGTCGACCTAGACTGAGTAGGTGGGGAGAGATGTTCCTCCGCCAGGGAGGCGATGGATCGGTTCAGAGTGTATACGACGACGACTTCTACTTTTGGTGGGAGCGACAGGTACCAGCCTTGGAGCAGTTTCCATATGCTAGACTAGATTTTCGAGGTGACACCGACCTTGTCCTCCCTCTTGGAGGAGCATGGGGAGAGTCAGGTATTTTTGTTTTCAAATTTTAAAATTTTTATGAATTTTAATTATAAAGATATACACATATGTATAAGAGTTTTTAATCCCCTTTTTTTTAAAATGTCAAAATGCAAATATTGGACCAGTCCTCCCTGCTGGGCATCCACGCATGTATGTGCATCCTGTGGTGGACGAGGACCAGGGTTTGATTAGGGTTCTTGAGGGAAAGTTGGCCAGGCTTACCCAGAGAGTACCTACATTATTCATTGAGCATATCCCTGCCGTCATGCAGGAGCTAGTGGTTGGTATACCACTTGTCTGGATATGCCTTATGAGGCGGGTAGCGAGAGCAGTACTTGTGTATATTGATGTCGTTGAGGCTGCTGCAACCAAGGAGGCTGAAGAAGCCTGAGAGCTGGGTGATCAGGGGGACCAGGGTGGTCAAGCTTAGACTTAGGATCATTTTATGGACTTTGATCCATGTTTTGTATATTTTTTGTATATTATACAGTTATGACTGGATCTGAGGATCGGAAACTCGACCTATCTATATGGACAGATATTCACACACACACACACACACACACACACATATATATATATATTGTGTCGGTTTTATTTACAAGTGTTTTGTTATGTGTCTGCTGTATATTTTTATGCAAAATGTGTTAAGTGCCAATCCAAGATATAATTAGCATACGCATCAATTAATGAATTTTGATTTCTTGGAATATGATTGAATGTAATAAACTCAAAATTTCTTTCCAATAACCTAACTTGCATAAATTGACGTAGTAAAATAGGGTTCCACAATTGATAAGCTCGATTAAGCTGGGAAACCACCAGTTGAGAGTCAAGTCGGACTTCCAGCTGAGTGATGGCATGTGACAAAGCACTCCATAAAAGTTCAATGATAGCCCTGTATTCGGCCACATTATTGGTAGTAGGACCTAAGCAAGCACCTCCAGAGGCGACTAGTTGTCCCGAGGGCGAGTAAATGACCCATGCGGCTGAAGCCAGATTACAAGTGTGGCGATTGGCACCATTAGCGAAACCTACGAACCACTTGGAAGACATCTATAACAACCAGCAGATGTTATAAAAACAAACCGATGAACTATTGTACATAAAAATACATACAATAAAAATACATGAAAAAAGTGCTAAGCCTAAGCATAGTACTTTTTCAAGTAGAGCCCATTTCTAGGCTTAGGCAGCTTATTCCCTTCGAAATCTGTCAATTCATATGCACCCTTATTCAACACCTTTGACAAGACATAAGGTCCTAACCACATAGACCTGAACTTTCCTGCCCCCAGGGGTTCTTTGTCCTGATCCCAGAGCAAGACAATCTCCCTTCAGAAAAAATCTGAGGCTTGACCGATTTATCATATTGGTTTTTTACCCTGTTTTTATGAGCTTCATTTGCTGTCAGCGCATCTCTAAGCTACTCATATAGATGTTCTAAATTTAATAAACATTCTTCCATCTCAGTCGTATCAGGTAACACATGAATAGAAATATTTAAGGACGGGATTTCGCATTCGACCGGGGTGACTGCTTCCACTCCGTGAACGAGTTGGAAAGGAAAAAACCCTATAGCAGTTTTCACATTGGTCCAATATGCCCAAAGTGCAGGATACAACATGATGTGCCAATTGGAACGGGTTGCATTAATAGTATGTTTGAGAATAGTCTTCAAAGTTTTATTTACAGCCTTGACTTGACCGTTTTCTTGAGGATAGAATGAAGATGAATGTTCTTGTCTAAACCCTAGCATAGTGGTCAATTCAGCCATCATACTATTTTGGAAGTGACTACCATGGTAAGTGACAATCTCTTTAGGGATACCGAATCGTGCGATAATTTGGTTGAAAACAAAAAAAGCTGCAGTTTCCCCGTTAGCTTTAAAGGTGGGAATTGCCTCTGCCCACTTCGTGAAATAATCTACAGCGACAATGATATGTTTGTGCCCCCCAGCCGATATTGTGTTGCACGTCATGTAATCTATCCCCCATTTCATGAAGGGGCCCACTGAGATGATGGGAAATAATGGAGCAAGATGTGACTGCATCTTTCTGGTGTAAAGCAGACAAGGATGACAACGCTTCACGACTTCCACACAATATTTAAATATCGTGGGCCAGAAATAACCGGCACGTAAGATCTTCTGGGCCGTTGCTAACCCAGATAAATGACCCCCACACGCTCTAGTATGGGCATCATTTAGGACAGTCTCTGCTTCTTCGTGGGTAAGACATCGACGCAAAATGGAATCTACCCCCCTACGATATAAAATATATCCAATAATGAGGTAGTTCTTGGCATGTACGCGTAGTTTACGCCGTTCTTCCCGCGAGAAGGCTGCAGGGTACTTCAAAGTCTGGAGATAGATAAGTATATCTCCATACCAGGGGTCAAAGGTGGAAATCAAACAGATATGCTCATCTGGGAATGAGTCTTCTTCAATGGCTACATCTTCCTCTACTGAAAATTCTGTAATGAGCTCAACAAAAACTAAGGATTTCTTGGATTTGGTGGATTGGAAATCTAAGTCAAACTCTTGAAGAATGACTATCCATTTGTTGAATTTTCCTCCAAATATCCATCGGAACAAAACATATTGAAAAGGATTAACATTTGCCACTACCATCGTGGTCCTCAGTAAGATGTAGTGACGCAACCTCTGAACAACATACACAGCTGCCAAGGCCAACTTCTCAACGTGGGAATACCTAAGTTCAGGGCCAACTAAAGCACAGATGATATAGTAGATGACATGCTCTTGGAGATTATCATCCTCCTGGACTAGTACTACCCCTATGGTCGACTCAGATGAGGCCAGATACAATATAAAATCCCGAGAGTAATTTGGCGGACGCAATAACGGTGCCGACAACAAAGCTTTTTTTAATGCCTCAAATGCAAGTTGTACAATCTCATCCCATACAAATGGGGTGTCTTGTTTCAATAGGCGCATGAAAAATTTAGTAATCTTGGCATAATTTACAATAAAACGTCAAAGGAAGTTGGACTTCCCCTACAGGCTTTGAAGCTTCCTGATAGAACGAGGAGGAGGCAGATTTACGATGGCCTCAACTTTCAAAGGATCCATTTGAATGCCTTTGTTGGAAATAATGAATCCAAGCAGTCTCCCTAATTCGACACAGAAAACACACTTGTGGGGATTCAAGCAAATTTTGTAGTATCTACATCATTCAAAAATCAAACGCAAGTGATTTGGGTGATCGATCCTCTTACGAGAACGTGCTGGTAGATCATCAAGGTAGGGTTCGACAATGGCTTTAATGTTATGAAAGGAAAAATTCATTGCCCGCTGAAAGGTTGCCCTTGCATTTTTCAATTCAAAGGGAATTTTCTTGTACACGAAGGTACCCCAAGGACAAATAAAAGTTGTTTTATGTTGGTATTCTGGTTTAATTTGGATTTGATTATACTCAGAGAAACCATCCATAAACAAAAATACTTCACTTCCCGCACAAGCATCATTAATTTGATCTATAAATGGCATGGGTTAGTTTTCCTTGGGAGAGGATTTATTTAAATCGTGAAAGTCAGTACAAACATGTATAGTCCCTTTCTTTTTATCAACAGAAACAAGGTTGGATACCCATTCTATCAAAGCTATGGGGTAAATGAAACTGGCTTTCAGCAATTTCTCAACTTCAGCCTTAACCGCTGCCGCTTTACGTGGTTGACAGGTCTCAACTTTTGTCGAACGGGTCTAGCATTAGGGTAAGTTTGGATTTCGTGCTTGACTATTGATGTATCAATGCCTGGCATATCCTCATATGACCAGGAAAATACGTCACGGAATTCCTTAAACAAGGCTGTATAGATCGCAATCTCCTTCGAAGAGCAGTTCTCGCCGATGTGTACGTTTTCCACAACATTTGGGTTTACAGAGATGTTGATAGGAATCGTAGCGAAAATGTTTGCCATATTCCCCTCATCAAATATTCCTTCCCTTTCTAAGGGATTAATAGGTGTATCAACATGACATGCCAGTCTCGTATGGAACTCCTGGTTCTTGATCCTGCTTAATTCTGGAAGAAAATAGGATCAATGGTGAATATCTTTGCAGATCTTATCTCGTTTGCACACGGCTTCCAGAATGGCTTCATCCAAAGGTAAAACCATATCTAAGAAATCTCTAGAATGCAAAGAGTTCACTACCCAAGCAGGAAAATAGGCTTCTTCTGGCTCCTTTGAGATTGTGAGAGGGACTGGAATGGGATCAATAGCAGTATGAATGATAGCTTGATAAGCCACTTCCACTATCGATAAGGGTAGTTCAGGTTCATGGTGTGAAGGAAGAACCCAAGGATCTGTTCTATCAACAACTGTTGCTATAGAATTCCCTACACCAGTAGAACCTAGATAATTAATTAGAGATGGAATATCAAATGTGCCCATAAATGATGCATACATTCCAGCTCCTAAGCTCTCTGAAGCAGGTCTAACCTGATCAACCAATGGTACAGTGGACTTGTTAGTTTCCATGCGGCCTTTTTGAGTAAAACTGAGTTGGCCTACAGTAACCAACTTCCCTTCATGTGGAAATACTACTACCTGAAATATAACCGATGCAATAGCTGACATGGCATAAGTCCAACTTCTCCCCAAGAGCAAGTTATAATCCAAAGGTGCATCAATCACCTCTACCTCAACAGACACTGCTTTCCCTACCAACTTAATTTCAAAAGTCGGTAGGATACCATGTGGACGAAATGACCTTCCATCGAAAGTAGTAAGTAGGGTGTTCGATGGAACCAGCCCTGGAGATCCAAGAGCTTTCCAATAAGATAGGGACATGACACATGTAGAAGCACCTTCGTTGACAACTTCCCTTCCAATGGTCTTTACACCATGAATGACATCTATTGATAAGGCTACATGATATGGCAGGCGAATTTTGACATCAGACAAATTATATTTCGCCATGAGGCTCGATGAGTCCATACTACCTAAGGCTGCTAAGAGTGCATCCCACTGGGAGAGACAACTCTGTAACACCTCTAAAGTCAACATTTCACAAGGAATCTGGGCTAAATATTCAACTACAGAGTAGTTTGCTGCAACCCTAGCATTAGGATTGTGCAAGGTTTTCTTGAAGATGCCTTTTGGTATCTTGGGCATAAGTTCGGTAGGATTCTCAATCGTGAGAGGCTTAGAAGTTTCACCTATTGACTTACCCTTCTCTGAAACCTCTTTTTCATAGTTCTTGTTCCTGTTTTGTAGTAAAGTCTCGGATCGAACCATGTTCATATAATTGGGCTCAGGAGCATTTGGGGTGCCCTCTGCTGCATTTGAAGCTGAAGCCGAATTCTGTCCTTGGGGAAAAGGATCCTTCATGACAGCCAGTTGTTGGCCTTTTAACAGATTCTGAGCTTGTTCCATAAGGGGACATAGATGGGTCAGGTGATCTTCATGGCACAACTTACATGGGAATTTCACCTTCTTCTTTTCTTTGTTTCCCCCATCAACATTGTTTGTGGGTTTTTGCTTGTTTTGGTTTCCCTCACCCTTTTTTCCTTTCTTCTTTTTCCCATCGGGCTGCTGATTGCCCTTCTGAGAGGATTGTGCAAAAACATTTGCATTTTGGGGTGAGGGGGCAGCCTTTGCTTCCTCCACCGTAGAATGTTTGACAGACAACTGATGGAGCTGTTTAGTCAAAGATTCTGCAGTGGGAGAATTCACAGAACCAACCACACCATCGGCATGGGGTCCAAGATTAGGTTTCTCTACATTGTGCATTGGATTCAATGCTTCAGGGATAATTTCATATAAAATCCCAGATTGAGAATATATCAAATCTAGCTGCTGGGCCCTGAGGATAGCTTCTTCCTCATTGGTCACTCCCGAAGTAGATACATCCTTAGATATATATGGCAGTAGGGATTTAAGGAACCATTCTAATAAGAACTCAAGAGGAATAGTGTCTTTGATAAGGCTCTTTTGTCTTCTCCACTCTTGGATGTGATCCAAAATATGAGTGGACTTGTCCTGTCGAAAGGTAGACAACAAGTCTGTCCCGAAATCATATCGAACAGGAAGTTGGAAGTGACTAAGGAATACATTAGCCAAGTCCCAAAAACTATTAAACACAGCAGAAGGCAATTCAATATACCATTTTGTTGCAGTACTGGTTAAATTTCTTTGGAATAGCCTCAACTGAACTGAATCCTCGTTCAGTGAGTTGGAAGAGCACCACAAATGGAAAGTGGTGACATGAGCTTCTGGATCATCACCAACTTTGCCTTTGCATTTTGGGATATCTGAGGGCAGCTTGGTAGGAACGGGTGGCCAGGAGGAGTTATGTCTCATTGGTTCATTCATTAGTTTCGACAAATCTGGAAAATTTAACGTTGCCAGGAAAGGGAGCTTGGGTCTAACCAGAGCACTAAAAGTACCAGTTTGGGGATTAGAGGGACTTCCCCCCATATTCCCATATGTAAAGGTGGGGTTGCCCCCTGCTGTCGGTTGTGAAGTGGTTGGGCTTCTTTGGAAAGGATTCCATCCATAAGCCAGCGAATTATTTATGTGTGGCATAGTATATGAGGTTCTAGCTGCCCCAGTCGAAGCTGGGGTTTGGAATACAAGAGCAGGTATCCCTCCGCTAAAAAGTGAAAAAGGAGAGCTCGTGAAAGGAGATGAAACCGGAGTTTGAAAACCTTGACCATAAGGATTAGGGTTTTCAAACTGCACCCCTACATATGCGGGTGTTGGGCCTACGTATGGAGTGGATGGGGGAATGTGCCCCCCATTCCAGGGAAAACCCTGGACAAAAGCCGAGGATCCTATAGGACCACTCTGAGCAGTGTGTGCGAAGGAAGTAGGAACTGTAGGTACACTAGGAATCCCAGTGACCATACCACCAGAAGCACTTGCTAAACTTGTGGGATTTGGTGGTTGAACCACCCGGCTAGCTGGAGCTAAGGGTGTAGTAGGTATACTTGTTCTAGGGGAACCTACAAGGGGAGGTGGCACCCCTTCAGCTGGAGCGGCTGAGGTGGAAGTAGAAGAAATTTCTCCTGTAGTAGACATTATTCTTCCCAAAGGGACACCAATCACGGGTGGATTGAAAGGATGAACCTGAACGATCACCGGATCGTTTAAGTCAGTTAGAGGTGAATTAAAATTCCTTTCAAACTCGTCAGCCTGTAAGTCTTCTATCTCAACTATGTTTAAATTAAAACGGTTTGCCCTAAGTTCTCATTCACCCGGAACTTCACTAACTCCTATCGGTTCGAAAGAACCGTCCATGTCCAATCTCCGCCTTTAAGGGGAAGGTTGAGGTTCCAATGTGATAAGCGGAGGAAGTTTTGGCAACCTTCATTACCTTCTGAAAAATTGGTCCTCCACAATTGTAAATTTGACTCTTCACACCCTAAGGTCGACTAAAAACACAGACAAACCACAGAGCAATCACTACAAAATTTCCTAAAGTCTCAACAATCACAAGGGGTATAAGATATGCTTTCCTGAAGAAAGTTGAGAGACAATTTCTTGGCGTCCTTGAAGAGGTTCTTAGGCACAAGCAGAGGAATCACCCACCTCCCTCCTACACTTTCAACAAGGGTCACCTTCCAAGCCCGTCCAAGGTGAACCATAAATAGCCTTCCGGTTTACCTGTGTATAAACCCTAGATGTCCAAGAGACTAGAGGCTACCTTAACTATATCAATAGTCTAGGGGGACAGTCGCAAGTCTGATTCGTACACATGGGCAGGGTGGGAAATCCTGAAACTCTGTCTAGGACAGAATCTCCAGATGAATAAAAACCTTGATCTATGTTTTAACAAGGAATCAGAGGGTTATCTCCTCAGTCTAAGCCTCCACACGGCCTTGTGCTTAACTCTCGTTTGAGAGGAGCTTCCCAGATACTATCAACACAGAGAAGGATTTACCTATCGATTGGCCAACTACGTCTGAATTTAAGTACTTATGGGCAGTTTACACTTCCTATCCCACAAGTCTAGCCTAAGCTAGTAGGTGTATGACCCTATAAAACAAAACTTATAAATTTTAAATTATAGCGTTCATTTTAAGGGTTGTTCTTAGTCAGATGGTAAGTGGCATGAATGACTATGATATTATAGACTCGATAAGAAAAGTAAAAAAGGTGTATAAAATGAATTCCAAAGCAAATTATAACTACTTAAAGCAAGCTTCTTTATTTTTTATTTTTTGTAAATATGAACTAATGAAATTACAACTAGGTAAGAGAAAGCTTAGACTTATTTTTTGTAATTTTTGAGATTTTATTCAAAAACTGAAAATAAAACTACAATATGCAATTCAAATGCAAATGTTTCCAATGTTTTCTTTTCACTTTTCAAACTCTTCAAAAATTAGTATGCACCTAAATGCAACAATTCTTGAGTATGCTTGAATAATCAGACTATAAAGCAAGCAAAATTAAGTATAGCATGCTTATAAGAACTAAAAATCAACCACCTAAGGAAGAAACTTGGAGAACACCTAGATTGGGAAGACACAATGAATGAAATCCACTGAAATCAATAAAAGGCAAGTGACAAACCGAAACTACTTGGAAATAGTACGGGGTACAAGGTATCTAAAACCTTGATCACTGATTCAGATACATGGCACTGAACCTATCACCCAAACAGGATAATCCACCTCAAATTGCTAGAAGAAAGAAGATTTAAACAACAAAAACTCAAGGGCTTACTAAAAAGCACAAAGTATGGTGTACAAGGCTTTCAAACCTACAGTGAAGTGCCAGTACTAGAAGACCCCAAAACAAGGAAAAATCCAAATAAGACATGGACAAGCAACCCTACCCAAATTTTTTCTGCTAAGGTATGCACATGACTGTCTAATAGAACAACCCGCGTATTGTACGTGACTGTTAAGTATAGCAACCCACGTATACAAGCTTCTGTACGCGACTGTGTAGCACAACAACCCACATACAGGACAAAAAAATTTCAAAAAAGAAAAAATTATGAAGGTCTCTAAAACACTACTACAAGTCCAAACCAAGATATAAAACCACACACTGAATTAGAGCAAAGACTGGGGAAGGATCTACAGGACTAACCCACAGCAGGCTGGACTCCCCAGCGAAGTAACCAGTTCTATTGTTCAGGATTAAGCACCCTTGTAACCTAGGGTCTAGGGTTACCAACTTACTACTAACCTTGGAGACAATCATCTTTAACAGAGAACAGAAAGGAAGTAGGAAGAAAGTCTTGACTTACCCGATTACCGACGGTTGATCCAAGCTTGATCTTCTTTCATTCCTCTTGTCTCCAAAGCTTCCAGGGATGCACCTCTTTCACTTGTAAAGAGCAAATTCTCCAAGTACTATCTAATGCATGTATATATAAGAGGTTAGATAAACAATATGTCCAATACATAATCAAATATATTCATTAACCACTATACATGAAAGAGACTCAACACACTATTGGAAAAGAAATTCTCTTTATTAACAATCAGTGAATGAGATAAGAGTACCACCCAGCTTCTCAGACAAGGACTCCTCTGCAACCAAAGGACTCTGAGTTCTGCTGCTCCAAGACTTCTGAAGATATACCACCAGCATAACTTTTCTCTCCAATCTTGATTGATTAATGCCCTCCCCAAGGCCTCTATTTATACTTTGGGAAATAGAGTGGTTTCGAAGGTTGGGGTGGTTGAAACAGTTGGGATAGTTAATGATTAAGACCCAACTAATATCCATTAATCGTGTTTTATATTTTTTAAGGTCGAATCAATATGTACGCGACTATTGATATAGGCAACCCGCGTATGACACGTGAGTTGCTTAAAGGAAACCCTCGTACGCTGATGTACACGAGTTGCAATGTAGATAGTCGCGTACAGTACGTGAGCAATGGAGATAGTCGCGTACAGTACGTAAGTTGCAATGGAGATAGTCACGTACGCAACTCAACACTTAGAAAAATTATATGGCAAGCTGGTTCAAGGGTAAATGCATCTCAAGTCATGCCCATCTATAGTGTTTTGGCAAACTTCAATCCTAAAATGTCCTTTTGTGTACCAACATAAGGAATGCCGGCACCCGAACGGAGAAGTGCCATTTGGGTTAATAACACCTTTGAAAATTTATACTAGCAAGTTCTTCTAATTCAAACATTTTTACCTCTGGCGTTGAGTTATTTTCCATCAATAATGCTCTCACAACCTTGAAGTAATTCTTAAAATGTCCAAACACACTCACGTCAAGAGGTTACAACCATTAAGTATTGTGTGCAGGAAAATTCAACAAGTCTACTGCCATCTTGTTTTCCTCCTCTATGGTTTGTCATGTTACATGGTTGTCATGGCCATACAAAATCAACAAGTGTCTATTAGTACACAAGACACCACCATTGCGAGCTCAAAGGGATAATTAACAATTGGTTCATCTAAGCAGCAGAGGGAGGAGCTAAAGTATATTTCCTATTTTATAACTATATAGATCTTTATAATTATTATTATCCTTCTTATATTATAGACGACTTATGACCTTACCTCCAATGAATGATACCCTCTAATTATGAGCAGTTACCTAATCAACAATACATAAAAGGAAGGAACTCTTTTACTCTCTCTTGCATCCATCCATCAACAAATAGCTGGCTGGTCTGAACCTCTCAAACCAATTACCTATGATATTTTACATTTTTTGACCTATGCCCTATTGAACTCCTTTGTAGCTTTATGCCCTACCCAAACCACAAACCCAACCAAAGCAAACGAACAAGGAACTCTGTATTACGGTACTAACAACGTTTAATATAAGCTCAATAGTGGGCAATATAGTGATTAAACGAACAGTATCTATAGGTATAACATAGTATATAGAGGTCTAAAAGTAACGGTATCTAGAGGTCTAACTGATCATATAATATAAATTCAATAAAATGATAAATCCAATTCATAAACAATGTTTTAGTCATCTGTGCATTGAGATGTGTAGTCATGCGTGCTCATGGATCACAATTTATTATATATTTCTTCAAATGATCCTTTCCCTTGAAAAAATATAACCCATGGATTGATACATTAATTGCATTTACACAACATAACATAGTCATCCACTCCTTGCTCTTAGGAATGAATTTTAACACATTTAGTTTCCCTCTCTTTGCAGTTATCCACATGCCATGATTCCTTACATCTTGTAAGCCAATGTTGTCACAATTACATATATGTTTTGGACTTTAGGAATGTTTCTTATATGCCTTGGATAAAGTGCGAGGGAACTTAGTCACAATGTCAATTCATTAATTCAAATATCACCTCTTTCTAGGCACTTTGTTGTTTGTAATACAAGCTCTATATGTCTTTTCTTGAACTCTACTCACCAAATCTATCTCTAAAGGGATTCAAACTCCATTGAAAAATTTGAGCAACATTCACCTTTAGTTGTATTGACTCTAGCACAAGGCCCATTTCAACAATATCCTTACACCAAACAACTACATCTTCCTCCTCTTGTTCATTTATCATTGTAAGAGGCCACTTTATCTTTGTATGTGTGATACCATTTAGTCAATAATGCAATGATGTGGGCCAATTCCTTATTTTTTTGCAATGACTCAAACTAAATATCCATTGAATTCAACAACATCAATTTCCTTCATCATATCCTCTTTTGTTTAACCTTTGATACCGATGATATTTTTGGTTGAAATTGCACTTGGAATATAGTTGATGGTGGAGAAAGAACTTCAACCTTTTCCTCATTATGCACTTCAACATCTATACTCAAATTCTATTCAACAATAGCTTGATTTTTCTCCTCACCTAATAAATATTGTTGTAGCTACGCACCCTTGGTCACTCGCCTTCTTTCCCTCATACAAACAACAAAGTTCTCTCTTTCCATGAACCCTGCAAACATACACACAATAGAAATATACAATCAATAAACACATTCTAGAAGAACATAGAAACACATGTGACAACAAACATAAAACTTAGTTTATGGCATAACAACAATATCTTAATGAAACATACTTTGTGAGGGAGTGTTGATAGTAATTTGCTAAGTAGTTTGGAATTGTGAGATGTAGAAATGGTGCTTATAGGGATGTTGGATGTTGATTTATAACACTCCATTGTAAATTTTAATGTTGAATGGTCAATGGCATGAATTGCTTACTTGAAATTTTGAATGTGTGTCTAGGATTGATTTTATTATGAACTAATGGCTAGGAAATTCCACTACTTTGATCCTTGTGCCTCTAAAGTATTTAATGGTACCGAGGGATTGATTTTATGAATTTGATGAGTTGTGGTCATTCACTGCATTGTAAATTGCATAGTTAGGTTTGGGTTGTTGATTACACTAGTAAGTGAGGCTGATAATTGATGTTTGATTTTCTATGTAGGTGGAAAGTAACACTAAGATTGATGTTAGGATGTTTGGAATTATATTTTCTATAAGCATTATCTAGCAATCAATGTTGGAACCTATAGTCTTTATGGTTCATCACACCTCTGTATCTTCTAGAGACAGTCGATCGATGGATGACAGGTGACTAGTGGAACAGTCGACTAGAGTCGACATAGCATCTGAACACTTGGTTGGACAAATGACTGTATTGTCGGCACGACCATGGTCAACGTGACTACAACAACCAACTAAAATTTGGGACGTTGCATATTCTACATAAACTATTTGGAGCAAAGACCCCTACTTGTGGACTAGATCTTCCCTACTTTCATGAAGTTGGTTAGATATGGAAACTATAAATAGTTGGCCCTAAGGGTTGTCTAATGTATCGTATTTAGATGTTTTATCATGATCATTATGCATTGTGATGTTCTAATTATAATGTGGTATGTTTAAGTGCTTAGACAATGTCTGTATACACCACCTTTTCTTCTTGGAATCTTGTCCCCTTTTTTTCTTCTTTTTGATCAGTTTTATAGTTTAGGCTGAGAGGTTTCCCAACATGGTATTAGAGCGACCATTTTTTACCTAGCCATATTGTCTACAAATAGTGTTGAGTTGGATCTAGGGCTGATTGACTACGAAAGGGAGATTGTTGACTTATACCTCTTCCTAGACTTTGTTCATATCTGTTAGACTAGAAGGATGGCTTCCAAGATAGAACTTGGTGTTCTCAATGGACATAAATATGTTATCTGGGCGACATATATGGAGAACTTGTTGAAGAGAAAAAGTCTGTGGCATTTTATGAAGGCAACCATTGCTGATATGACGGATGTCGATGCCAAATTTGATATCGACATTAAGGAGGATGAAGCTGTGGGTGTTATCACGACCTACATTTTAAGGTATATTCGTTTCCATACAAGTGGGATCAATCATCCTCACACAATTTATTCCAAGTTGAAGACCTCGTTCAACAAAATAAATGAAGGAGAAGTAATATTAATAGAAAAAGAGTTGATCTCTCTGGAACCTCTTTCCTTTGATTGGATTGAGTACTATCTGGCTCATATCAAGGAGCTACAGATAAAATTTGGTGATTGCGGCAAGGATTTTGCAAAGAAGGATGGATAACTTATAAATATGGTTATAATGAACTTGAAGATACCATATGAAGTCTTATGTTCTTCCTTCCAGGATAATTAGATGTCACGCAAGCAAGATGGTAAGGATTTTACCTTTGATACTTTTTGTGATTTGTCGATCAAGGACCAATAAGAGTTACTTGAAGAAGGGAATATTGGTGGGAAAAAACAATCTCACTTAATGAGAAGCAAGGTCAAGCCAAATCCTAAAGAACGTGGTCAGTAGGATCAACAACCAGAATGTATTGACCAACCTACAAAAGGGAAGACCAAAGAATCATCATCATGGATGAAGAAGGGTCAGAAGAAGAAGACCTATTGGTATTGTTCAAAGCTCGAATATGTTGAGAAGAACTGCTGGAAGAAGATGAAGGACTTAGAACGCAAGGTCAAGCACCTTGAGGATTGTACCTTGACTGGACAGTCTACCAACCAACCTCCTGAAAATTATACCTTTTATGTCAACACTTCCCAGGAATTACATGTTCACTCCAATCAAACTGAATGGATAGTGGAATCTGGATGTACTCATCACATGGATAAGGATGCTTCTCTATTCTCTTCCTTAAGTGGTGCTCTTTAAGAAAATATTTATGTTGCCGATGACTACACCCTCATTGCTGCTGGATATGGATATGTTCAATGTCAACATGGTCACATATCTGACGTCTATCACATACCGAGTCTGAGTGAAAAATTGATGTCAATTGTTCAACTGATGAGAACTAACAAGATTGTTGAGTTCTAGTCGGATCAATTTATAGTAAAGGATTTAAGGATTACTAGGAAATTTATTGCTTCTATGATTTTGGATCATAAGGACAAAATTTATAAGTTAGGTGATTCTTTGACAACTAGACCGACTGCACTCGTCGCCCAAGCCGATGACAGAACTAAATTTTCGTATGAACGACTTGGTCATCTAAACTTTAGAAGTATGAAGATGATGGTAACTCAGAATATGGTCATTGGTCTCCTAAAGACTATTCCACCTAATGGAGTTTGTAGAGGATGTATGCTTGGGAAGCATCATCATACACCCTTTGATTCAGGAAAAGAACAATGTGCACGGGAACAAATTGAGATAGTTCATAGTGATATTTGTTGCATGAACAAACTATAACTTGTAGGTGCAAAGTATATTCTGAAAATTATTGATGATTTCTATCGATTTACGTGGGTTTATTTCTTGAAGAAAAAGAGTCAAGTCTTTGAAGATTTCAAAGAATTTAGGGCACTGATTGAGAAGCATTGTGGTCGATCCCTTAAATGCTTGAGATCAGATAATGGTGGTGATATGCGAGCCAACAATTTGAAGGATCTCTCTTGCATAATGAAATTTCTTGGAAAATATTTGTCCCTCACACCCGTTAGAAAAATGGTGTCATAGAGAGGAAGAATCAGACCTTGGTAGAAATGACTAGATGCTTACTCCAAACCAAGGACATTCTAAAGAGGTTTTGAGAAAAATCCATTTACTGCTCAAACTATCTTCTGAACCTTTTACCAACCGAAGTAGTCGTTGAGATGACTCTCGTCGAGAAATGGAACGGTCGAAAACCATTTGTCGGACACCTCAAAACCTTTGTATGTGTTGCTTGGGCACATATTAGCAATGACTACAAGAAGAAAATGGATGCAAAGAGTCATGGTTGCATCATGATGGGATACTTTGATGAATCTAAATCCTATAGATTGTTTGATCCTGTCAAACAACAAATCATATTAAGTCGGAATGTATTTTTTTATGAGACCACTTCAGGTAATAGACTATTGAATTCCTCTCCTAGTATTTTGAACAATGATCCTTTTGATATTGTTGAAGAGTTGGCATCGATTGTATCCATTTCTAGAGTATTGACCAGATCGACGAGTTCTCTTGAATCGACTGGCAATCGGTCTACCATGATTGTTAAAGTTGACAGTTCTACTTCCTCTACTAGTGATCACCGACGCCTTGCTTAAATCGGTGGGATACTAAGATAATTGATGTTGATGGACTGTATGCTAGCAATACGAGTATTGGTCGACAGACTCGCAGTCAGAAACAATGTGGAAACATTGCTTTGATGTCACATGTACTTAGCACCTGTGATCCTGATGCATATGTTGATGCTTAGGGTGTGTTAGAATGGGAGAATGCCATGACTGCTGAAATTGATTCCTTGAAGAAGAATAAGACACAGGAACTTATTCCTTGACTGCAAGGAAAGAATGTCGTAAAGTGTCGATGGGTGTATAAGAGCAAGTTTACCTTTGATGGTGTTGTTGAACGCCACAAGGCTCATTTGGTCACTAAGGGATTCTCTCAGCAAGAAGGCATCGACTATACTGAAACCTTTGCTCCTTTTGCGAAGATGAATTCTATCTGAATGGTCCTTTCTCTTGTTGCTCATTTTGAATGAGAGATTCACCAAATGGACATGAAAAGTTAATTTCTTCATGGAGATATAACTAAAGAAATTTATATGGAGAAACCTCTTGTTTTTGTGATAGACTCTGGGCTTGTATGTCGCCTCAAAGAGTTTTTATACGGTTTGAAACAGGAAGCTCGTGCTTGGTATGACAAGATTGATCGGTTCTTTGTTAATCTTGGTTTCAAACGTTGTGAATCTGATCACATCATCTATGTATTACATGTCCATGGTGAGACTCTAATTGTGGCATTGTATGTTGATGATTTAGTCATAACTGACAACAATATCAATCTTATTTTGGGTTTAAAGAAACAACTTGTTGATACCTTTGAAATGTCTGACCTTAATCTTTTGCATTTCTTGCTTGGAATTCATGTTTTACAAATGGATGATGGTATCTTTCTTTCTCAACTTGAATATTCCTTGGATCTCTTGAAATGGTTCAAGTTGGATGACTGTGAAGTCACGTGCTACACCTTATTAGTCGGGAGTGAAGTTCTCAAGAGATTGCGACTCTCCACGAGTTGGCACCACTCTTTATCGATAGATGGTTGGTAACCTTGTTTATTTGATGCATAGTCGACTAGACCTATCCTTTGTTGTTACTGTGGTTTCCATATTCATGTAGGATCCTCGAGAAAGTCACTGGAAAGATGTAAAGAGAATTGTTCGATACATTAAGGGTACTTTTTAGTATGGTATCAAGTATTGTCGTAGTACAAAAACCATCTGTTAGCTACACTGATTTCGACTGGGGCGGTGACATTGACAACCGGAAATCTACTTCGGGCTATGTGTTTCGTCTGAGCTCTGGACCTTTGGTTTAATCGTGTAAGAAACATAAAGTAGTCTCCCTTTTGAATACAAAAGTCGAATATTTTGGTGTTGTCAATGCAGGAAAAGAGGAATTTTGGATCCAACAACTTCTCAATGAGCTTGGATTTCCTGTCTAGACCTATATTTTTATTTACTATGATAATCTGGGAGCTATTCAAGTTGATGATGATCTTGTTGCTCATAGCAAGTTGAAGCATGTCAAACTTCATGTTCACTATTTGAGACAGTTGGTGCAGGAGAACATTGCCTCTCTTCGTTAATGCAGGACATATGCTCAGGTTGCTGATATCTTTACGAAGCCTTTACCAAAATCTAATTTTGTGAAATTTCAGGCTATGTTTGGGCTTCAGGAAGCTGCAATTCTAAGGGGGTGTTCAAAACAAGTAATTTCATCTCCTGAATTTCCATAGCATTTTGTTGATGGGNGTGGAACAATCGAATGGAGTCGGCAGAGCAACTAAATAGTCAGTTGAGAAAATGACTGTAAGGTCGGGATGACCATGGTCAACATGACTACAACAACCGACTAATCTTTGGGACATTGCAGATTCTACCGAAACTATTTGGACCAAAGACCCCTAGTACTTGTGGACTAGATCTTCCCTACTTTCAGGAACTTGGTTAGATATGGAAACTATAAATATGTGACCCTATGGGTTGTCTAATATATCATCTTGAGATGTTTGATCATGATCATTATGCACTGTGATGTTCTGATCATAATTTGTTGCGCTTAAGTGCTTAAACGATGTCTGTAGACACCACCTTTTCTTCTTGGAATCTTATCCCCTTCTTTTCTTTTTGATTTTCTTTATAGTTCAGACTGAGAGGGTTCCCAATAATCAATCAATTTGTTTGATATGATAGGAAATATATACTTCTAGATTGAACGTTTTAGGATATTACCAAAGAAAACTTGAGATGTTTAAGGAATTATTGTGCATTTATGTCAGAACAATAGAGAATGTATCATTGACATAATGTTTATTTTTTTACAATAATGGCCCATTCAATTTGCTAGTATTTCTAATTTTTTGTTTATACAATGTAGTATTTTAATTATAAAAGTCTAATATTCTAATATTCTCTTCCCTATCAAAATAAAGAGCTACAAACATAAACATAAACAAGAGCCACATTGTGGCAATGTCCCCGACATTGCTACCAGCTTTACGACTAACTCTGGGTTTTTTTCAATGAAAACAATTGTTATTTTGATAATTTTTTATTAAAAAAAATAGTAATAATTAAAAAAAATTAAACGTGTAAAAGAGAGATTTTAGAAATTAAAAAATTTGGTTGGTGTAAAGTATATATTTATTAAAATAAATTATATTCTGAAAATGAAGAAAATCTCTTTCATAACTTAAAATATAATAAGAAAATAAAAATAAAGAGGAGATTAGAATATTTATAAAGGTAACTAAAGATAATATTTTACATATATAAACAATGATTGGTTTTTTTCCCACGATAATAAATTGTTTATAGTTCATAATATATTAGTATTAGCAAAGGAAGGAGATAACCATCACCTTAACGAGTGATTAATATATAAGTAAACTATGCAATAAAAAATGTAAATTGAAATTACATCTTATTTTTTTCCATATTCCATATGTTATGGTGTTGATAATAACTATATTACAATATGTAAAGATGTTATATTTATTATAAAGAATAGAAATGTGTGGCTAAGAAGTTGTTCCATCCTTTTTGTTTCTTAAGGTGTTAAGTTATTATGTAAAAGATACATATGAAACATGGATTGGTTCATATTAAGGAGGAAATATGACAGATACACATTATTGTGTATAATTAATGTGGATAGAAAGGGGAGGTAGAATTATATGGGTGGATACATGTTATTGTGTAGAATGAATGTCAACATAAAGGTATAATGAGATGGTTGGTGTGGTGGGGAATTTTATATCCTAGATGACAACAAAAATTAGCTTTTTCTTTGGAATCAAGAAATCCAATATATAATAAAGTAGAGGCACTCACAACCTACAAAGGAATTACTCTTATGTAACAAGAGTACCAAAAAGAAAAATCGTCACTCTTTGTGACTCATTCATAGTTACTCCACCTCTCATTGAAGTTGAAATTTATTTTCACTATAGGCATACTCGTATTATAAAAAACATTCTCTCACTTCTCCAGGAATTTGGTGAGCTCTCCCACTTTTAAATGATGAAGAATTTGATATCACCTCTCAATGAAAAGATAAACAAGGGAGTTGAAGAACATTAAGTATTCCTTAGGATATGGGATCAAATGGATAACTATCATATGTTAGGATATTCATAATTCAAAATATTTAAGGAGAGGTAAAATGGCATGGACTCTCCTTGCATCATGTGCTTTTAAATATAAAAAATAATAATAATAAATAAAATGATTTATCCTAGCTCACGCAACCTGTAGGTGATTGGTAGTATCTTTAAATATATGTCTTGGTGTGTATGGGAACATTTACGCTGACCAATGCCAAACAATTGTCGTCACTTAAAACTTTTGAAGCATATAATGAACTAGCATGAACCTAAAACGATGGAATTGAGTAAAATTGTTGGGATGTTAAAACGATGGAATTGAGTAAAATTGTTGGATGTCACACTGATGATAGCTTCACCCTAACCATTACAACAAAGGAATTACCATTCTAGAAATTTAACAAACCACTTTACTGCAAACAAAACATGGAGCCTACGAGTTATACCTGTTTGTCAAAAACATCATACACGTTCACCGTCTCCCACTTTTAAATGATGAAAAATTTGAAATCACCTTTTAATGAAAATATAAACAAAAGTGAGTTGAAGAACATTAAGTATTCCTTAGGATATGGGATCAATTGGATAACTATCGTATGTTAGGATATTTGTAATTCAAAATATTTACGTACATGCAACATGGCATGACCTCTCCTTGCATCACACACTTTTAAATAGTTAAAAAAAACAAATAAAATGATTTATCCCAGCTGAAGCAACCTCCAGGTGATTCATAGTATCTGCAAATATTTGTCTTGGTGTTTATGGGAACATTTACGCAGACCAATGCCAAACAATTTTCGTCACTTAAAATTTTTTAAGCAATTTATGAACTAGCATGAACCTAAAACGATGGAATTGAGTAAAATTGTTTGAATGTCATACTGATGATAGCAATTTATGAACTAGCATGAACCTAAAACGATGAAATTGAGTAAAATTGTTTGAATGTCATACTGATGATAGCTTTGGCCTGACCATTACAACAAAGAAATTAACATCCTAGAAATTTAGCAAACCATTTTATCTGCAAACAAAACATGGAGCCTACGAGTATACATGTTTTTCAAAAATATCATACACATTCACCGTCTCCTTATAGAAAATGGTGAGCTGGACACTGGATTCGTTGCCTAGAAGAGTTGTGAGGGAAGATCTGCTTTGAAGAAAACATAAGGTTGACATGATCGTGAGGATCCTGAAGCAAAACAGTACAAAGAAAAGTGAGAGATGAATATAAAGAAAAGTGAGAGATGAATATACCTGCCAATACAAGATTTGGCAAAGCTTGCGAAATTATGTTCCGCGATTGTAGGGTTCGAACCGCGGTGGGTTTTCTGGGGAAATAGTTCGTTCATGATTCTTGATGCAGCCTCAAATTTTAGGCTTTGAGAACCCCTTTAAACCTTACCATATTCCTCACATAACTCTCTCAAAGAAAGATAAAATCAATGCATGAGGTGGATAAGAAGAAAGATAAAAGGTTTTCCTTCATTGGATTGTTCGGGTTAACATTCTTCTAGATCAAGCCTTGCAATTTGAAAATTGTTGACTTCACGGAACTCGTTAACCTCGATTCGATTGAAACCAATCGGAATTCTCGTTGATTCTTTAGCAAACACTCAGAATTCATTGTCGCAAATGCCTCATACAATGATCATGCATCAGATTATGCCTTGGTTGACGCTTAAACTCGTGATTTTTTTAAATTTCGTACGAAAATCGTGTCTTGTCATCGTGGAAGATGATCGCCTTATTTCATGAGATTTGGCGATACAATAATAAAGGAAAATCCCTTGAAATGCTATCCAATGTGTCACATAAGCTTGCAATCAACTGTTATATGAACATAAATATTGTGATGTTTTCCTTCAGGTCTTGTTTCCCTTAAAATTTACAATATATCTCTGAGTACATGGTAAACAAAATGACTAGCAGCTATGATTGATCTCGCAAACTTGCACAAAATCAGAAGTTAAAATATTTACACAAAACTGTATAAGGCATGACTACGTCCATCCTCCTAATGTTATCGATTTTCCGTACATCATACCAGTTATATATATATTATTTCAAATTTAGAAAAAAATGTCTTAAAATCAATGTGACTTATATAATCTTCATATAATCTACGAAAAAACATAAATGTTAATCCAATCTAAATTTTCAAATATAAACACTGAGTCTATATAATTACCAACAAAAACAGAAATTATATCAACAAAAAATAGAAATTTAGGTAGTACACCTGAAGGAGATCCCTGATAAGGACCTCCGACAGTCTCCCACCATGGTTGTCACGGTTGTCCATATGAGACACAAGCACATCTAGCAAATCCAGAGACGCTCTTTGCTTAGCTCTGGACTTGTGTTCGTTGATCATCTTCGTTAATATCACGTCGAATCGCTTTTGTAGTTTCATCATATTCAACCGAATGCCTTGCAAATCCATCCACGCCACCGAAGGAATGAAATCTCTGATGTTGAAGTAACCAGCAATAGTCATAAGTTGCACCACCATGTCCTTGAATTTGTGGGCCTCGTCTCCTTCCCCTTCAAAGACTCGCTTGCTCAAGATAACATGGCTGATAATGTTGGCGCCACATACATTGAGAAGCTCTGGCACATTCACATTCTCATCAGTACGATTGGAGTGTTTGAGAATAAAGCGCAACAAGAAACTGACCTCGGCCTCTCGCACGGGTTGGCAATCGTCCAATGCCTTCCCGCCCAACATGTGCATGTTGCACACTTTTTGTAGCATCTTCCACATGTCTCCGTAGGGCGACCACACCAAGTCCTGAGAATCGTAGGCCAGGTAGCTGGAGCCTGGAACTGGTGTTTCTAGGTCTGCTGCAGAAATTTACATCCATTTTTTTTTCAAAAACGCCTTTGCCGCAGATGGCTACGATGCCGCCACCATGCCAGACGTTCCCAATTTGAGATACATAATAGAACCGTATTTCTTAAACAGATTGTAGATACTGACATGAGGCATGGCTCCGAGCAATCTAAGGCCTCCCCACAATCGGCCATCCCCACGGCCCTGGCGGAAGCTCTCTCTTCTTCCACCTCCATGATCTTAAAATGTAACGAAATCTAACGTAGAGAGCAATACACGAGAGCCCCCCGAAAAGAGGGCAATGAAGAAGCTTTTCAATTGTATTTTTAAAGTTGCTTTTTACTTAACCCACTGAATATATATGACAGATTATACAACACATTAATATCTATTGACCCTCTGAAATTTGATATTTCATTATAATTAAAATAAAATAAACATTAATGAGAGTAATGGAAAGAAACTTAACCCCCTGGAAGTGGTGGTGTCATATACAGGGGCTTACTACTCTTTTCCTTTCCAAATTACAATCATTGCCTGCAGTAACATGACAGTAACGAAACCAACTATGCTCAAACCCAGCGTCAACGATACATTACTGTGGCTTTTTGCTGCACCAAATAACAACTTGCATTACTGAAATAACAAATTAGGAAATGCTCAGAAATTTTACCAACAGATTCAATGACAATGGTACCTTCTCTAGCCGTTGGGGTATAAACGAAACATTTGGTCATGGTTTAGATGGACCGCTTCTGCTCGGGGGTGAGGGAAATAGGAAAACATCACCGAAAAACTTGTGTCTCTCATAACGAATTACGAATTCCTCATTGAAAACCCCTCCGTTAGATATATTCCCACAAGTGCGTAACACTGGGAACCCAACATGTAGACACTGTTTACACTGATTCATAGTGAGGTCTCTCTGATGCGTAACACTAGGAACATTGTTCAGCGAGAATCCAAATCACTTCCATTCATTCTTTTACTTGTCGATAGCATTGCCACCGCAACTAGAACTCTCACAATTGGTAAGATTATCTAAGTGAGCTAATGTTAGGAATAAGAGCAATGAGAAGATAAATAAGAGCACTAAGACTTTTGCAATGAATTGAATCATTTTGCAAATGCAATTGTAGAAGTTGGAAGTAGGGATGATCATACTTATTTAAAAGTGTATAAATGTTGGTGAATCTTACCAATTCTTAAAACACCAACTATAAAATGTTTAGCGATATTTTTCAAAAAATATTTTAATTTCCAAGTATTTTATATCGTTATATAATAATTTGACGATTTTTAGGGTGAAAAAAGTTTACTCCATCAAAATTGGGTGAAACATGGCTTCAAAAAATGCAAAATGACGAACCTTTTTTGGAGAAAACCCCTAAAAATAGCCCATGGAATAAATTCCACCCCTAAAATTATCACTAGTTCGAAGGAGGCAAAAAGGGACACTCTGTAATTGAAATCAATATGTCTTCACTGAAAGACAATAAATGAGGCACATTGAATTTCAAAAAACTTTACCAACATTGAATTTCATTGCATTAAAGTCTCCTTTCAGGGCATTAAATTTCATTAATCTCCCTTTAACCTCTTTTTAACCTCGATACAAGGAACCAACATTAGTCGTGCAACTAGTGTAACCATTTTACGAGGTTGACATCACAACATACCATCCAATAACAATTAAAATAATTTATTATACAAAATTTCAGTTAAAATAAATAAATCTTATACGCACAAATTAATTCACTTTCACAATTTATATATATCCCCTTGTCGAAATATAATAATAAAAGAAAAAAAGTACTTTTAATGATACAATGTAAGTACAAAACCAAATATAATTTATAAAATTTTATTATTATTATTACACCATAAAGGATTTAGCTAGCTAATTATACATTTAATTTGATGGTATGTGGATAAGACTTCATTTTTTTTAAAGGTAAGGAAACCCAAAATCGAAAGTAGAGGGAAGAATGAAAGTTTGCTTCCTTACTAACCACTATCGAGTTATTTTGGATTTTCTTTAGTAATAGAGTTATGTAAGTGGGATAGATATTTAAAGGATTTATCTGATAGTCCTGTAATTATGAAGGATAGGGATGATAAACTGCTATGGTTAAGGAATATAACAGTAAGGAGGATAAACTACTATGGTTAAGGAATATAACAGTAAGGAGGATAAACTACCATGGTTAAGGAAAATAATAGGAGGATAATATGAACTGTACCTGCGTTATAGGGTGATCATGGAAGAGGAAGAAATTGTTGAGCCTGGTTGGTGGTATCCGATTATTTAGAAGTTTCAATGCTCTTTGAAGAGCAAGCTTTTATTGTGGCTTGCTTTGGCTAGTAAAGTCCCTGTAAGGGATAATTTGATTGAGGATGTGGCTCAAGTTGCTGTATTTTATGCAACACTAATTCGAAAAATACTAAGCATTTATTTGTGTTGCCCTTACTTGCAAAGTATGTGAAACTATGCTTCCTAGAACATAGGTTTGAATTTTATTTGGGATGGGATAGGACTCTAGAAAGCCCTTCAAGCTTGGTTGAACAGTACAACTTATTTTGAATATAAGGCCTTACCAGTACTCATGATGTGGGGGTCTAGTTGGCCAAGAATAGAGTCATTTTGCATGATTTATTCATCCCTCCTCAGGTCTATGGTGTCAAAAGCCTTTCTATCCTAGAACTTCCCTGTGTCTATAGGTCAAAAGAAACAGAGAAGAGTTATTCAGGGGATCATAGAAAAATTGGGTTGTTGGGCTTATTTTGATGGAGCTTCTCAAGAAAGACCAACTAAGGGTGGAGTCGAGGGTCATCTTTTTATTTTAGATTCACAATAGATTAATTTTTCAGTAGGATTGGGGCATTGTACTAACGATAGAATTGAATTGTTGGCTATCAATCTAGTGATGCTTTTGTCCATATCTAAGGGGCTACATAAATTCAAAATTTCGGGGACTCATTACTGGTTACTGACTGGGTTAAAATGAGAAAACCGCCCAAGAATATTTTGCGAAAGCCATTATATGAGGATATCATCAAGATCAATAGCACTTTCCAGGTCATTTCATATCAGTATATATATTGGGAAAGGAATATATTGGTCGACCAACTCTCAAAACAAGGACTGTTGATACATGAATGATTTTAGCAGTAGTGGGAATGTAATGAAGAGCCCGCTAATGAGTTGGACTTATGTCCCCATCCAAGATGAATTTTGTTATATCAACTGCATGAAGTTATCTGATTTTTGGTTTTTTGCCAATTGTTAGTTTGTAACTATGCATCTTTCTTAGCTACATTTCTCAGTGATTTTATATCTTCAAGATACCTTTTTTGAGAACAACTTTCTTATGTTGTTTGTATATGTATGGCCTCTCGCCTATGGATAATGTGGTTTTTAATTAATATAGAGAGTTGTGACTTTTTTTCTGTGGAAAAAAACAATGAGTCACATAATGTTTGTGATAACCAATAACCAATTTACTATTGAATTGATAATGATGGTATTTAACATCCAATGAAACCAAATTTGGTTTATCAGACCTTAAGAGAAAAGACAAGACATAAATTATTTGATTTGTTTTAAAATATTATTCATATGCTCAAACAACTTAAAGAGGAGAGCCTTAGATCACTATGGTTTTGAGGAGCTAGAAGGTTATAAAGATTAGCGTTGGAGCAAAGATTATGGAATTGAGATAATAATAAAAAAAGTGGATGTAAGCAGGTTAAGAGAAAGTGATTTTCATCTTCGATGCTCATAGACTCGCACAGATGGCAAATCTTTCAGTTCATGACATTTTAAGGGTTGTCCAAGGACTAGTTTCACCATGGAGCTTATGAGAATTCGTTCCAATCTTGGAAATATTATTATATTTTGCAAAGTGGTAGTTTTATTAATCCCCCAATAATTTAACCAAGTCGTGGCATCTTTAAGCCATTCCCGCTTGAGGCGTAGGTGGTTTTGACTAGAGTTAAGAGCAATTTTAAGAAGTTGGTGGTCCCCTAGATTGTTTAATTTGTGTTTGTACATTAAATATCTAATCATAGCCATGCTTCCAATGGGGGAGAGCCCTGCTTTTATGGCATATTGCTCTTAATTTTAAGATTATAAGTAAAATCTGCTTTGAGTTGACTTTGTTATGGAAGTCAATTTCTAGATATTTATAAGTATTTATAAGAAGTTACTTCCTCTAAGCTTTTATTATCGTATACAAAATTGTCATAATTACCCTTATTGAATTTGATAATTAATCTTCTAACTCGTCAATATAAAATATAAATTATAACATATACATATATATATATTCAATTCAAATATAAATCAAACCCTCGTTGGGGAAATTAACACTGAAGTCACCCTTTAGGGTCACTATCCAATGCTTAAGGAGACCTTTTTCTCGCTCCGGTAAATTGGCACACCAGTGCTGTTTTAACGCGGAGCCTCCTCCTTCGGAGTGCCCTTGAATTTGGGATGTGTTCCAGCCGTTTTACAAACGTATTAAACATATCACGATGTAGCCACATTTGCCAGATACTTAAATATCCATGCAATAGCCAGACAATTTTCCGGACAATAACGGGGAGGTCCAACAAAGGAAAACAGTCAAGGGAGGCCATTTGCAGAGCTACAAAGCCCGAGTGGGATCCCCAGAAGGAAACCCGAACCGATGACATCTTTAAAATAGCAAAATTTTGTAAACATGCTATCAAATAAAAAATAGTTGAATATGAAAATAATGAATTGCAGCCGTTTAGATGGCTTGGCCTTCAGAATACTTTCCCATCATAAACTTTTACAGGAAATGCACACCGCTTCCATCGCTCTTGTAAATGATAAAGCCGGACGGAATACCGAACTGGAATTTTCAGCTTCTCGTACGAAGGAAAAGCGATGGCAGGAAACTCTGGATCTGCTGGAGCAAGGAACGATTCCCGCAGACTCGGATCTCTACGTGCGCCTCCTTCTAGAATGTGCAAATGCGAGAGCCCTCCAAGAGGGCAAGCGGGTTCACAATCACATTGCCAGAACAGGGTTTCCTGCAGAAATCCTTATAGAAAATATACTTGTCAACATGTATGCAAAATGCGGAAGCTTGGAGCATTCACGTCAAGTGTTTGACAAAATGTCTAACCGAGACGTGGCGTCCTGGACGGCCATGATCACGGGATATGCACAGAATGGGCACAGTAAGGAGGCATTGAATTTGTTCAGCCAAATGCAGAACGCGGGTATAAAGCCAAACCGCTTCACGTTCCCGGCCGTATTGAGGGCGTGTGGGAATTTAACGGCTTTGAAACAGGGTAAACAGGTTCATTCTCAGGTTATTGCAACGGGGAGCGTTATAGATGTGGTTTTAAACAATGTTCTTATCGATATGTACTCGAAATGCAAGCAAATAGAGGATGCATGTAAAGTATTTGATAAAATACCTGAACGAGATGTCATCTCGTGGAATGCCATGCTCGCAGGATATTCGCAAAACGGACTTGCCGAGGCCGCTGTGGACTTATTTAGGCAAATGCGAGGGGAATGTTTGAAATTGAATCAATTTGCGTTCTCCAGTGTTATGAAGGCGTGCGCTACTCTGGCAGCCTTGGAAGAGGGCAGGCAGGTTCATTGCCATATTGTTAAAACAGAGTTTGATTCTGACGTGTTTGTGGGAAGCTCCCTTGTCGATATGTATGCAAAATGTGCAAGGTTAGAGGATGCACGCCAAGTGTTTGACAAAATACCTGAGCCAAATGTTGTGACGTGGACCACCATGATTGCTGGCTATGTGCAGAGTAATGCCTGCGAGGAGGCACTGAAACTTTATAGCCAACTACCCCTTCATGGTATCAAACCTGATGAGTTTGTGTTCTCCAGCATTCTCAGTGCGTGTGCTAGTCTTTCAGCGCTGGAACAGGGGATGCAGATTCATGCCCACATTGTGAAAACTGGATTTGAATTACAGAAATGTGCAGGGAATTCTCTTATTGAGATGTATTCGAAGAGTGGGTGCCTGAAGGATGCCAAGCGAGTACATGATTTTATGCCATGGAAGGATGTGGTCTCATGGACTGCCATGGTTGCAGGATATGCGCAGTATGGGGACGGCAGTGGAGCCCTTCAAGTTTTTGAACAAATGCAACAGGCAGGCGTAAGGCCAAATAACATTACCTTTGTTTGTGTATTGTCTGCTTGTAGCCATGCCGGCTTAGTTGATAAAGGTCGGCATTACTTCGATGCTATGTTTTGTGATCATGGTATAACGCCAACGTCTGAACACTATGCCTGCATGGTGGACCTTCTTGGTCGTGCTGGGAGAATCAGGGAAGCTGAAGAATTGATTAACAAGATGCCAGTTGAGCCTAGTGCTTCTGTATGGGGGGCATTGCTTGGTGCCTGCAGAGTCCACGGTGACATGGAATTAGGAAAGAAGGCAGCTGAATGCCTTCTGAAGTTGGAACCACAATGTGCTGGAACTCATGTTCTTCTCTCGAACATTTATGCTTCAGCTGGTAAGTGGGATGATGTAGCAAGTGTGCGGAAATTGATGAAAGATAGGGGAGTGAAAAAGGAGACTGGACTCAGCTGGATTGACGTAAGGAACACTGTCCATGCATTTGCTGTTGGAGACACATCGCATCCTCAGTCAGAGAGGATCTATGCAATGTTGGAAACATTAACTCGGCAAATGAAGGATGCAGGATATTCACCAGATACTAACTGTGTGCTGCGAGATGTCGAGGAGGAGCAGAAGGAACACATCCTCCGACACCACAGTGAAAAGTTGGCCCTTGCTTTTGGGCTTATTAGCTCACCTCCTGGAACAACCATCCGAATAAAAAAGAACCTCCGTGTTTGTGGCGACTGCCACAGTAGCATCAAGTTCATTTCCAAGATTGTTGGGAGAGAGATCATAGTGAGGGATACTCATCGCTTCCATGTTTTTAATGGCGGGCTTTGTTCTTGTAAGGATTATTGGTGATGAAGCAAGTGAGATAAGCTGCTTTTTTCACTGATAGAGAAAGCTGTAAGACTATTGTGTCCTGCTGCCTTGTCGTATATGGATGCCCCTATATATTTGGAAGAAAACTCAGAAAACAATTGATGGGTAAGTTGAGCCTCCTCCAGGAATAGAAGATACTCTTTCCTGCTCATGACGCTATAGATTATTTCTTTTGGAAAGAAGTCTGTACATAATATTCATTGAGGTCAGCTCCCAAACATTCTCTACATTGCTTCCTTTTGTACACTGAGAATGAGTAGATTGCAGATCTTTTTGTGGACTTAAAGTTTCGATGGATTATAGTTCATGCCACATGGATGTGTGGAGCATAAGAACTGCTCCTTAAGCTTGACTGGAGTTATTGTTTTTCATGAGGGAATTCATTCAATCATATAGCATTCTCTGTGAATTCTTTGCCTTCAAAACTGCACAAATTCTCTTGCCCCTCTCTCTCTAGGATGAGAGACTAAATTTGACCTTAAGATTGATCAATTATGGTTAACAGTATGTTACTGCATGGGTAAGACAATTCAGTAAATTAGTTCAGGTGTTTTAGTTTTTGCCTCCCTCCAGGCTGGTGTGATTATCGTTATGGAAGTGCTTTATTGGAACAGCTAAGAACCAGCTGAGATGTGAAGCAGAAAGGTGGGAACAGCCCAAGGCGACAAGGGAAGAGAACATGTTGGGTATGTGGAATGATCAGGTAGAGACTGAACTGCATTTCTTGCTGTGCTGCAAATTGTATGCCTGCATGAGAGAGAGATCAAATGTACAAATCAGCAGTTGGGAGACAGCATTTCTGGGGGTTTTCTTGGTATTATTACATTCTCAACTGGAGGATATGCTTTTGCAACATAATTTGTCGACTTAGCATTTCTGAAGGATCAAGTGGGAGATGGTAGATACAGCAAATCTGGTTGTAAGAACGATTCACATGAGAATGTCCAAATCTAGTTGCAGAATAGTTAGCTCTTGGAATGGAGTGAAGAATGTCCAGTCCAATGAGTAGTCCAGAACGTTTTTGTACTGTGATCTAGCTCTTGCCTTTATTTTGCTCTCTTCTTTGGTTATCATCTTTTGCATTTAGTTACATGAAATCGTAACACCAAATGTAAACGTCTCTGTCCTATCTTATCAGCCATCTGGATGGTTTGGTAAAATTTCTCTCTCCCCCATTCCTTTCCCCTAAGACTCAAATTTGGCTTGATGTAGCAAGTTCTAATGCTTTAAGGAAGGTAAGGGGGTTTACCTGACCTGAACAGTACTTGGTTGGCTTGTGATTACAGTGAAGGAACAACAACTACTACTTGCCCTATCTTCTTGACTGAAATCAAAGAACCACTTGACTTGTGCTTAGAAGTGGATTCAAACCACCGGCACAAGGATTTCTGGTCCTTTGCTGTAGCCAAGCTACCTGAACGACTTTCCTAAAGGTCCCTATTTTTTTGTTTTAATAGTGGCCCATTCGTTTATCGAATAGAGGGTTTGAGGCTCAGGAAGATCACTATCAATTTGGTTGTGGTCTAAGTCACAAGATTCAGCGAATTTGAACCTTGAGGTTCGAAATTTGCTGAATTTCAAAAAGAGAAAAAATTTTGAATTAAATTCTCGAATCTTAAAAACGAATCTCAAAACGAATTTCATTGAATTCGAATTTTAAAGGCGAATTAAATGCCAAATTTAATTAAAAATCGAAAAGATTTGCGTGGTTTTTTAACCCTAGTGTTTAACCCTACATACCTACCTCACGCAACTTTAACACTCTCACGGTTTTCTCTTACGGTTTACCCTAGTATAAACTTTTTGAGGCCCTCCCAAATTCACTGTAGTTCTCGGTTTCCCTCTCTTCACCACGCCGCACAACACAAAAACTTCATCTCTGGTTTCCCTCACTGTTCACATCTGTTCACAGCTGGGCCGTAGGCTGTAGCTCGGTGCTTCACTACTCAATACTTGGTGCTCACTATTCAATACTCAGTGCTCAGTGCTCACGAGTCAAGTCACAACCCGGGTCTACATGACTAGTTTCCCAGCCCTAAAAGACATGTATTATACCCACTCACAACCCAATAACTACTGCTACATAGATGCTTAGAAATATGCACACTAGACCTACGAGACATGAGCAACACTTGCACGAAGCCTTGGATGGGAGAAATCTAGTTATTTTATCCTTGTGGCCAACACGCTATGTATTTTTTTGTTTTTTTTGTTTAAATTTAAATTTTTTGTGTCGTTATGTTTTTTGGTCTAGGACAACATAAATTTTTATTCAAAAGCATAATTATTGTTGCTCAAAGGAATGTTCCTATCACCACTTACATATTTGTTGCAAGGTTGGAAGTCTGCATTAGCGAAATGGCTTATTGACTATCACTATCATGGCCTATCTGTTTACGATTTTGCTCATAACAGTTCTAATTGGGAGGTTTGCACTGGCTGAGTCACTTATGGAATTTCAAGTTTCAATACCATGGCCATTCTATTTACAATTTCGCCATAGCAGTCCTAATAGAGAAAACTGGAAATAAGTGGAAACAATGAATACTTATTCCCAAACGCCTCACCTGCTACTTTAAGAGAATACTAAAAGTTGTACAAGCTATCAAGTTTCAGTCAGTATAAGCATGGCAAAATAGGATCTATCCAAGTTCAATTAAAAAGTATTAAGGAAACTATTTGCAGTTAAAGAAATCCACCCAAAAAATACGTCCTTTAGTGGTTTCCCAAGTGACTAGTCTTCCATCATATAAGGAAAATAAAAGAGGAAGCTATTTTACTTACATGCTCATTAGACTCATGCTGAATGTCACTTTCTGGCATTTTTTCCCACTCATGGGAAGAAAAAAGTATTTAATGAACCAAACAGAGTTTCAGAAAGGAAACAAAGAGGTCCTAAATCCAACATCGAACCAACAAATTTTAATCTACAAGCATCCATACCGACATGAACTAGGAATTACATATGCAACTTTAGAACAAAGCAATCACAACAGACCTCACATATCCAACTGAGCTACATCTCTAAATATGCTTAAGGATAAGACATCATCATCGCAGACAGTAAGTGTTTAGCTTTAAATATAGTGTTGACATGAAATTGGGAAAAATGAACTATTCAATGAACCAAACAGACTTTGATATAGGAAATGTTGTTTTCTTACATGCTCATTAGACTCGTGCACAATTTGAGACACTGACATTTTTAATGAGCCAAACAGACTTTCACAAAGGAAACAAGAGGTCCCAAATCCAACGTCAATGCAACAAATTTTACTCTTCAGGAATCCATACCAACATGAACTAGGATTTCAGATGCAACTATAAAACAAAGCAATTACGACCTTGCATATCCAACCAAAATATCTTAGTATGCTCAAGGAAAAAACAACACCATCGCTGGATGTAAGTGTTGCCGCCTTTCACACACCTAGGGGGGATATGGCAGAAATCTTCAAGCCACTCGGTGTGTCCTTGGGAGCAAGTTTCGAGTTAAGGCTGTCACCTTGCTCTTGACTCCTTCGTTTAGGCAAACTCTTAACGAAGCCAAGGGGGGTAGACTCTACAAGTTACTAAGGTTGGTTACTTAGATGATGATGGTATTAAATGAGTAAGTTTTTTAGAAGTTTTGATTTAACAATTGTAAACAACAGATAACATGATGAGACAATCACAAATAAGAACGATATGACACCCAATCACGTATAGATTGAAAGAAATAAACAGTTGACCGGTGCCTTTAAATGGAGTCAAAAAATAATTAAGAGTGCTTGCAAGTGCTGGAGTGAATGTTGTGCAATTGTATCTTGGTAAGTTTTAAATTAATGTGAAAATACGAGTGAATTAAATTAAGCGGGGGGGATCCAGATATACTCGGGGTTACTTGGAGTATGTCCAAAAGTAACAACCTCTACGGCTACTCGCAAGGAATGTGTGGGCTGGATAGAGTCTCTGAGACTGTGTTCGTAATACACCCGCTAGGATGTAACAGAGATCGACACCTCGAGGTCACTGTCCAGTAGTTCCTACTTCTTTTGGGTATTTTGCCATCGTTTACGGTTTACTCGAGGCGTTGGATTTTCGTCTGCGGTGGTTAGTTGGGAAAGTGAATCCTAATTATTCTAATCACTCGCGTTGCTTTTGATGCAGCTTGACTGATTGGACGAACCGCAGCCAAGTGCAGAGCATACGCATCGGAGTCTTGTAAATTTTAGTAAATTTTAAGAGCGTGTTCTTGTTAAAAAAAAAGACCTTCCAAGAATCTCTTTCGGTCCAAGTGGACCTCAATCGGGAAATCAAGGAGGTGTTAATTTTACTGCTTGCTTGTGAAAAGTAACAATGAAAAATAAAAGCAAAAATACACACCACAGGTTTTTTAATTAATCCTACCACTATCATTTTTCAACTTTAGGTTCAATCGAGAATTCGTGGGGTAAGTATTAGTATTACTTTGATTTCAAAATATGGAATAATGACAAATATGATCAAAGTATACAATCTTGCATGACAAGACTAGGCTAGAGCAAAAAACGAGAAAAAATGCAGAAAAGTGAAACGGACGCGGATTTCCCCTAGGGGATGGGGGGTGGGCTCAAAAGAGCCTACTCGAAGTGATTCTTTATTATTAAATGTTATAATATCAACAAACCAAATTGCACTTTGGTCCTTGTTATCTGGAATCCAAAGGCATACAAGAAGCTTACAACAAGCCTAATAAGGAAGCACAACGGCGAGGGAAGCCTCCGAGAAGCTTCGGTTCACCCAAGAGTCAAAAAACAGGCAGAGTCTCCTTCTCTTTTTTGTTAAACCTGCTAAAAACTGGCAAGGTATTAAAATCAAATATGCCCAAAAGCACTTAAAAGTGCTTTGGGTCACCACACTAATTACCGAAAAAAAGACTAAGTTAAAAATTGTTAAAAAATGAACAATTTAGTTTTGCAAAAGGGAACGAAGGAAAGCAAGCTTTCCTTGGGATCTTGGCTTGCTTTTTGGGCAGCCAATATGATGTGCACTTTCTTGCAGAATTTAAATCTTTAAAGAACGAAAAAAGAAACTACTTTATGAGCAAGCTTTAGATCTACGATTTAACTACTTGCAAAAATGATTTTCTTCACCTAGATCTATCTTTAAAAAATGATATTCTTTATGAAATTTCAGATCTAAGCAACAAGACTTTTAGGAACTAGATCTAACAATGTATAAGCAATTTTTAGAAGTAGATCTGATCATAAGAGGACGAACAAGTAACTGGAAGATTGATTTTAATAAAATGGAGGAGGAGAAGGGGAAAGGCCTGTTGTTGGATAGATCTGCAAGGGAAACTTGTTAGTGGAATACAAAAGGGCAATGCCTTAACAAAAATGTCGGATGTACAATGGAGTCAAACTAGATCCACATCTCGTCTAATCTTTGCCACCTGAAAGCTAAACACACAACCTTGCACAAAACCTTATGAGATCTGGATATATATATATATATGAAAAAGAGACAAGAATTACATGCAAATAAGCTTATTAAACATGTATAATCTAGATCTTCAAACACATATGCTATAAGATACAGAAAAACACGTAACCTTACTTGTCCAACTACACTCCTACCGATTCAGCTGAATTATTCAAGCCAGAGAAGGTTCAGATGCATAAATTTAGAGAAAAACCGGCAACATCAATAGTCGCAAGACAATGCTTATTCCACACACATGAGATCATTACACCATTTAGCCTCCAAAGCTTCTTTAATCCAACAATAAAAAGATTACAACAGTATTACAATAGCAAGCCTATTCTCTCCAACTCGAACTAACTTCAAGATGGGAAAGACTACTTTATTTATAGCCAGACTGGCCAAGAGGGGCACATGCCTGACTGAAGGAGAGACTGCAGCTGATAGAGAGTTAAGCCAAGCCTGATCTAATGATGAACTAAGTCTAACTGGACTGGAACTGCAAATCGGAGTGACACCTCACTCAGTGAACTGACTTATCCATCAAACAACTGTCAGATTGATCCACGCGTGTGGAGGAGAGAGAGAGAAAGGCGCAACCCTCAGATCTGCATGAGCCTGTTAAGCTCCTCTTCAGCCCTGATCCATGCCTTCAGTCAAGGAATGATAACTCTCGGTCAATCTGAAGCCGATGAGACTGATTTCAATCAAATCGGAGCAAAATCCGCTGATTTAGGAATTTGGATTTACTCAATTATTTAATTAAATTAATTAATATTAGATTTTGTTGGATTTTCTTACCTGAGTGATGGAAAAATCACTCAAAACTTAGGAAATGTGGGTTTATGGGTTTACCAGGTGCTCCGAGTTAGAAAATGAGCACCCCCATGACTGAAACTAACTTTTAACCCCACTTTTTTTACAAGACCAATTTTTCCATTTAGACTATTAAAAAATAGCCTAAGTTTTGTGGAATAAAAATTTAAAAAAAAAACAAAACCTAGGGGGACTTAGCACATGTTCATATGACTCGACCATAATGCCTAGCATGTTTATACATTGACACACGGACTCTAATAACCTCAATAGGCCTAAATGTCAAGTCGACCACCCCAACTTTGGAGGTATTGAGTGAAAAACTCAGAAATTATCAGTCGTTTATTCAACAATCAATAATAACCAAGAGAAAAAACACTCTGGGCTGATCGGATTGACAAATCAGTCCAAGAGACCGAGTCTTTTACAGACACTACCATGCAAGAACATTTTATTACAACTTCCCCAAGGGGGTATGAACATGTGGTAGATAAAAAAACACTTCCCAGAAGCAAGTCTGAAGGTCTTTTGAAGTCCGAACAAATCATCTTTGTCCGGTTCACCAGGCTCACTTGATAACACCGACTAAGTATGACTTAGTAGGTAAGATCTAGCTCCATCTAGGAACACATGCTCTGACTAATCTTCTGATCAAAAAAGAGGATGTGAGAAATATGGAATCTCTGGGTACTGCACAACAATTAAAGTTTATCAGTAACATGTATATAAAAGAAACCAACTGGAAACGCAGATTAATGTAAGAATTAGTATAGAATGTATAAAAAACAATATTTTACAAGACTAATATACAACAGAAAAAATTCAAGGTTAGTGCTATGGTACAAAACATCTATAATACAACAATATGATACATGAAATTTTTTAAAAATACATCCAGGGAAAAGTTTAGAAATTGGCCCTGAAACCACTGATACCAATAAAGGCATCAAACCATCTCGGCAAAGAACATCTTGAGGAGAAATCCATTCACTGGTAGGCTTAACATTTCTCCTTCCAGGTCATTTAGATAGAAAGAATTTGTTTCTGCTACTTCATCAATGATATATGGACCCAACCATAAGCTGTCGAACTTTCCGTGTTTCTCGGGTTTCTCCCGCCATTTGTCTCGACGCAAGACTGTGTCACCTACTTGAAAGGATATAGGCCAAGTAGCTCTATCAAAGGTTCTCTTGACTTTGTCTGAATTTCTGATACTTTGGTCAAGGGAATTTCTTCTTCTTTCATCTAACTGGATCAACTGGTTGATTCTGTTTTGAATGGCATCCTGATCTGAGCTAAAGGTTTGGAGAAGCTGATACACTGGAAGCTTTAAGTGGACCGGTAAGGTGACATCTAGGCCATAGACAAGTTCGAAAGGGCTTCTTCCGGTTGAACTTTTCTTTGTGATTCTATCGGCCCATAATGCAAACTTGATCTTGCTATCCCAGGCCTTTTTATTATCACCCACGGTTTTCTTGATTATGGTCATTAAGTTTTGATTGCTTGACTCAGCTAGGCCATTTCCTTGGGGATAATAGTTGGATGAATGGGATAGGACAATGCCGTACTTGAAACAAAAGGATGACATCTTAGAGGAACTGAAGCATGGGCCATTATCTGTGATGATTCTGGTTGGCACGTCGAATCTTGTGATAATCCTAGCTTAAAGGAAATCCATGACTACAACATCGGTTGCCTTCTTGGTGGGTATCGCCTTTACCCACTTGGCGAAATAATCAGTGGCGGTAAGTATCCAAGAATAACCATTGCTCGAGTTATCCTTGAACTTGCCGATGAAATCAAGCCCCCACTGCTGGAAAGGGGCTTGGACTACTATTGGTTTTAAAGGCAAGGCTTTCATTTTTTGTTTTCCGGCGAACAACTGACACTGGGGGAAAACTCTGACAGACTTGTGCACATCTGAAAAAAGGTTCGGCCAATAGTAGCCTGCTCTAAGGATTTTATGGGCGGTTGTTCTTGCTGCAAAATGTCCACCACAAAATTCTGCATGGAACTCAACCATGAGTTTTTTGGACTCGGGTTCATCGATACATTTAAGTATTAAACCATCGGGGTTTCTCCAACCCAAACCATCTTTTGTTAAACAATACTTAGTTGCTTTTAACCTTAATGCTCTTCTTTTATGGCCAAGTAGGTGATCAGGGCATGTAAGGTTACGAAGGAAAAAGATGATGTCGGTATACCAAGGGTGCTGCTCTAATCTTCGAAGCTTGTCTGATACACTTTGTTCTGAATCACTGTTCTGGCAAATTATTCCTAAGGATTTTTCATTTCCTTGGGTCAACATCTTTGCAAGACCTTGTCGCTTAATTAACTTAGTAGGTTTTATCTCTAAATCATACTCTTGAATCTTTGAAACCCATTTACCCCTTATGCCTAGGCAATCTTGTTGAGACATGATATCCTTGACAGCTACATGGGGTACATACCTAATGATTTTAGAGTATGCCACATGAGTTCTAAATTGTTTAAGGGACTTGACAAGAGCATAAGCCTGTTTCTCCATGGTGGTATACTTCAACTCTAAATGCTGCAATGCTCTACTCATGAAGCTATAGGTTTCTCTTGTCCCTCCTTACTCTTTTGAAGCAAAACACCAGCAATGGTGTCCTCTAAGGAAAAGGAAAATATCTGAAATTCCTTGGAATAATCTGGACTGATCAAGACTGGGGACTCGGATATAGCATCTTTGACAGACTTGAAAGCATATTTCCCTTCATCCGTCCATTCAAATTTAGCATCTTTCTTTAACAACTTTTGTAAGGGCTTCATTAGTTCTACTAAATTTGGGATGAATCTCTTTATGAAATTTCTCTGACCATTGAAAGACTAGAGAGCTTTAAGATTCTGAGGCAATGAGACTTTCTTAATGGCTTCAACTCGCTTAGGATCAACCTTGACACCATCCTTAGAAATGATGTGTCTCAACAACTTGCCTTCGTCAACCCCAAAGATTGACTTGGCAGGGTTTAAGGAAATACCATATTTCCGACATCTTATGAAAACCTGCCTAAGATGACTTATGTGGTCAGATCTTTCCTTTGAAAAAACAGTTAAGTCATCTTGATATATTTCGATTATTTTTCCTACAAGTTCTTTAAAGGCAAAATCCATGGCCCTTTGGAAGGTGCCACCGGCATTTAATAAGACAAAAGGCATTCTTAAAAATTTGTATGTGCCCCAAGGTGTGGTGAATGTAGTTTTATGTTGATCTTTTTTCTTTACCAACACTTGGTTATACCCGGAAAAGCCATCCAACATGGACATCACTCCTGATCTTGTTACTCTTTGAAGTAATGTTTCCATGTCAGGGAATGGGTAATTATCCTTAAGGCATGATGTACTTAGATTTCTGAAATCTATACATATTCTAATTTACCTATTCTTCTTTCTAACAACAACTAAGTTGGAGCACCACGATGAATGCCTGTAGGTGCTATGATCCATGATGCTAACATCTTCTGAAGTTCCTTCTGCACAATGGGAGCCAACTTAGGATTTATTTGCCTAAACTTTTGTCGAAAAGGCTTGACCTCCTTAGCTTCTTCTGTGAGAGGAATAGTGTGTTGAAACACATATTCCCGATAGGCTTTAAGCTCGTCATAACTAAAGGCCAACACATCTCTATACTCTTTGATTAAGTTGATCAAACTGTTCCTTTCCTTTTTCGAAGTACCTTTTCCGATTTTTATTAACTTGGGGTCTTTATCTGTTCCTATGTTTATTTCCATATAATCCCTAATTTTTATTGATTCTTTTTTGTATTTATGACAATCTTGTCGATCAAACGGATTTTCAAAAGCTATAAGGCTACTCGGAATGTGATTCCTTACATTATCCTCGCACTCCTGATACTCTTTACCCTCCCACTGATTACTGATCTTTCCACCCTCAAACTCTTGGAGATTATGGATGAATCTGGAGAGTTGTTCATCGTCTTTAAACACTTGCCAATGATCTATATTATCCGGAATTGAAGGTCTGAAATTAATCTCCATTTTTCCATTTCCATTAATCATCTCATCTGAAGGCTGGAGGGTGGATGTTGCTACCGCCAACTTATCTACTAACCCATTCATTTCTCGAGGGATCTTTTGAATGTTAAGTGCATCAAACCATTCCATGGTGTCCCATATGGCATTCCTATACTTCCTTAGTCTGTCACTTTTACACTGATACTGATTTCTAAGCTAAAGGACGACTAAGTCTGAATCACCTTTTATGTGCATCTTTATTCCCATGTCTTTATTGGTTTCTAACCCTAGAAACAATGCCTCATACTTAGCTACATTGTCTGATGATTCAAACTCAAACCTGAAAGCAAAGTTGTAGATTTTATTTGAAGGAGATACGATTGCGATGCCCGCGCCCTTTCAGGCTTTGGAATAAGCCGCATCAAAATACATTTTCCAAACTTCATCTATCTTTTCATCTTTAATGTTTTCCTTAATAGGGGCCATGAAATTGGACAAGATAGCATAGTTTCCAAAGTTGTCAGTGCAATGTACAAATTCATTTCCAGGCTTTTTAGGGTTTTCTACATGTCGTTTCCTTTGTTTCTCCCTATGGAGTATCGCCCTTGTGTTTTCTAATGCAGGTATAGTAGCATATGTCCAATCCATTTGAATGTACCCACCAAAAAATGCAGCCCACTTTCTGGATAACAACACACCCCAATTATCTAGCACATCAATCACTACCACATCCATCACCATGTTGATGTCAGGATACTTGGCCAACTTAACATGTAGATTTAAGATTATCCCTAGCACATCAACTTCTCTCGCATCCATTGCACAAACATTGTGGTAGGGTCGTGAGACCCTTAGATTTAGCTATTCCATTACTTTTCTTGTTATGACATTTCATGAAGCACTTGAATCTAACATGCAGTTATGAAGGAGAAGATTGTCAACTAAAAGGGAGACATAAAAAGACAGGTGGTCTTCCCTTTTCGGATCAACACTGTGAGGACTATAGGCATATCCTTAGGTTTAGTAGGTTCATCTTCAAATATAGCATTATTACTAGGGAGAGGATCCTCTTCGACAACATCATGAATTTTATTCTGACTATCTTCTAAGGCTTTTAACAACTTTTCTTTTTGACCAGGAATTTGAATGATATCAGTTGCATAAGCAGAGATCTTAACATCATTCCACCATTTTCCCATGTCAATCTGTAATTCTGGGACAACAGGGGGATTTGGAAAAGGAGGAGTTGTTAACTTAGGTTTGTATTGTTTAGCTGGTGAAGACTTCTCGTTCCTTCAATAAACTGCACCCTTGAATCTTGCCTCCTTCATTTCCTTAACCTTTTCTGGAGTAGGAATTTCACCATAGAAGTGGAAAGGAGGTCCTTCTCATAACTGTAATCTATGGCCTGCTGCCAATGTTGGTTTGACAAAGGGTAGGTTTGGCCTACCATGTATACATGATCAGGCTCGCTTGAAGTTGTTTCATGACTACTGATCTTGGGAAGTCCGTGTTCCATGACTTGATTTGCAACATAACAAGTCCTCTCCTGGTGGAATTGTTCACAGGGTCTACACCATTGAATCACTTCCTCTACCATGTTAGCTGATCCTAACTGGGTTGGGATCCTAGGTTCTTGATGAAGGGATTTCTTCTGATACATCTGATTTTGCTTGGGCTGAAAGTTCCTCTGTCCATTATTCATTTTCGTCATCACCAATCTATTATGCATGTGATTCAACTGTGCAACATGATTGGCCATTTGTTGGTTTTGATTAGTGACCAAGGTTTTCATCATTTCCGCCATCTCTTTCATGGGATCTTTGGAAGTGCCCTTCTCTTCTGACTCAACAGCCTTACCCTTGGTCTCTTTGTTGTGAGAAGAGTTTCCCCTGGCGTATCCAGATATGTTAGATTTACCGGAAGACTGCATGTTTGTTTCAATTTTCTTGGCAAGGATCTGGGCAGTTTTAAGATTGGCAGGTTCTTTATCTCTCCACTGGTACCTTAAGTCATTGTTGAAGGCTTCAATGTAGTATATGAGGATTGAAGCATTATTTGGCTTGATGTCATCATGAAGGTCCGCAACCACGCGCCTGAATTTAGTGTTAAATTCCTCCATGGTTTCATTCTCCATCTTCTTGATGTTGTGGAGGGCAGCAAGTTGATGTCTAGGTTCCTTCTTTTCTCCCCACTTCTCCCTAAAACCATCCAGGAAGTCCTTAAGGGTTGCATATGAGTTGTTTACCAAGTCAAGGTACTGTTCTCCAACCTCTTCTTCTAGGGATAAAGCAAACAACTTCATCTTGACATCATCATGGTCATTGGCAGCATCAATGCAATAAGAGACTATGTGTTTTTCAAACTTCCACAGGTGGGACTTGGCGGTGATGGCATTGTTGCCTTGGAAGGTAGGAAGTTTCTTGATAGCATCACCCGGGACAGCATGAGGAGCACCTACTATCTGAGAAAAGTCAAAGGGGTTTGAAAAAATCAGACATTAAGGTAGATGGTTGAGTGTGACTCTCTTCAAATATGTGATGGATATCTGAGAGGGATTGGTCTCCTAAATCTTCAAGGATTCTACGAGAAGTCTACCTATTCAACCTTTCTCTAATAAACCTTCCGGGATCAGGGAGAGGATTGAATAATCGTTCGGGGTTCCTTCGAGTAGAAATCCTTGGAGGGATATTAGACAGTGGAGTCGCCTGATGGATCGAGTTTTCATTTTGTGTTTTAAAGACAAGATCAATGAAATTTTCATTTTTTTAGTTCTTTAGAAAAAAGTTAAGCTAAGTCGTACTCGGGAATAAAAAGATTTACCCCTGGCAACGGCGCCAAATGATGTTTCCTCCTTTCACACACCTAGGGGAGAATGTGGCAGAAATCTTCAAGCCACTCGGTGTGTCCTTGGGGGGCAAGTATCGAGTCAAGGCTGTCACCTTGTTCTTGACTCCTTCGTTTAGGCAAACTCCTAACGAAGCCAAGGGGGGTAGACCCTACAAGTTACTAAGGCTATTACTTAGATGATGATGGTATTAAATGAGTAAGCTTTTTAGGAGTTTTGATTTAACAATTGTAAACAACATATAACATGATGAGACAATCACAAATAAGCACGATATGACACTCAATCACGTATAGATTGAAAGAAATAAACAATTGACCAGTGCTTTTAAATGGAGTCAAAAAATAATTAAGAGTGCTTGCAAGTGCTGGAGTGAATGTTGTGCAATTATATTTCGGTAAGTTTAAAATTAGTGTGAAAAGATGAGTGAATTAAATTAGGCGGGGGGGGCTCCAGATATACTCAGGGGTACTTGGAGTATGTCCAAAAGTAACAACCGCTACAGCTACCCGCAAGGAATGTGTGGGCTGGATGGAGTCTTTGAGACTGTGTTCGTAATACACCCGCTAGGATGTAACAGAGATCGACGCCTCGAGGTCATTGTCCAGTAGCTACTACTTCCTTTGGGTATTTTGCCACCGTTTACGGTTTACTCGAGGCGTTGGATTTTCGCCTACGGTGGTTAATTGGGAAAGTGAATCCCAATTATTCTAGTCACTCACGTTGCTTTTGATGCAGCTTGACTCATCGGATGAACCACAGCCAAGTGCAAAGCATACACACCGGAGTCTTGTAAATTTTAGTAAATTTTAAGAGTGTGTTCTTGTAAAAAAAAAGACCCTCCAGGAATCTCTTTCGGTCCAAGTGGACCTCAATCGGGAAATCAAGGAGGGGTTAATTTTACTGCTTGCTTGTGAATAATAACAATGAAAAATAGAAGCAAAAATACACACCACAGGTTTTCTAATTAATCCTACCACGATCCTCTTTCACCTTTTGGTTCAATCGGAGATTCGTGGGGTAAGTATTAGTATTACTTTGATTTCAAAATATGGAATAATGACAAATATGATCAAAGCATATAATCTTGCACAACAAAACTAAGCTAGAGCGAAAAACGAGAAAAATGCAGAAAAGTGAAACGAACGCAGATCCCCCCTTGGGGGATGGGGAGTGTGCTCGAAAGAGCCTACTCAAAGTGATTCTTTAATATTAAAGGTTACAATATCAGCAAACTAAATTGCACTTCGGTCCTTGTTATCTGGGATCCAAAGACTTACAACAAGCCTAATAAGGAAGCACATCGGTGGGGAAGCCTCCGAGGAGCTCCGGTTCGCCCAAGAGTCAGAAAACGGGCAAAGTCTCTTTCTCTTTTTTGTTAAACCTGCTAAAAACCAGCAAGCTATTAAAATCAAATATGCCCAAAAACACTTTAAAAGTGCTTTGGGTCGCCACATTAATTACCGAAAAAAAAAAGACTAAGTTAAAAATTGTTAAAAAATGAACAATTTAGTTTTGCAAAAGGGAATCCTTAAGATCTTGGCTTGCTTTTTGGGCAGCCAATATGATGTGCACTTTCTTACAGAATTTAAATCTTTAAAGAACGAAAAAAGAAACTACCTTATGAGCAAGCTTTAGATCTACGATTTCGCTACTTGCAAAAAAGGAATTTTTTCACCTACATCTATCTTTAAAAATTGATATTCTTTATGAAATTTCAGATCTAAGCAACAAGACTCTTAGGACCTAGATCTAACAATGTATAAGCAATTTTTAGAAGTAGATTTGATCATAAGAAGACAAACAAGTAACTGGAAGATTGACTTTAATAAAATGGAGGAGGAGAAGGGGAAAGGATAAATCTGCAATGGAAACTTGTTAGTGGAATACAGAGGGGCAATGCCTTCACAAAAATGTCGGATGTACAATGGAGTCAAACTAGATCCACAGCTCGTCCAATCCTTTTCACTTGAAAGCTAAACACACAACCTTGCACAAAACCTTATGAGATCTGGATATATATATGAAAAAGTGACAAGAATTACATGCAAATAAGCTTATTAAACATGTATAATCTAGATATTCAAACACATATGCTATGAGATACAGAAAAACAAGTAACCTTACTTGCCCAACTACACTCCTATTGATTCAGCTGAATCATTCAAGCCAGACAAGGTTTAGATGCAGAAATTGAGTGAAAAGCCGGCAACATCAATAGCCGCAAGACAATGCTTATTCCACACACATGAGAGCACTACACCATTTAGCCTCCAAAGCTTCTTTATTCCAACAATGAAAAGATTACAATAGCAAGCCTATTCTCTCTAATTCGAACTAGCTTCAAGAAGGGAAATGTTGTTTTATTTATAGCCAGACTGGCCAAGAGAGGTGCATGCTTGACTGAAGGAGAGACTACAACTGATAGAGAGTTAAGCCGAGCCTGATCTGATGATGAACTAAGTCCAAATGGACTGGAACTGCAAATTGGAGTGACACCTCACTTAGTGAACTGATCCATCCATCAAACATCTGCCAAATTGATTCACACGTGTGGAGGAGAGAGAGAGAGAGAGAGAGGAGGGCACAACCCTCAGATTTGCATGAGCCTGTTAAGCTCCTCTTCAGCCTTGATCCATGCCTGCAGTCAAAGAATGATAACTCCCAGTCAATCTGAAGCCAATGAGACTGATTGCAATCAAATCGGAGCAAAATCCATTGATTTAGGAATTTGGATTTGCTCCATTATTTAATTAATTTTTAATTAAATTAATTAATGTTTGATTTTTTGGGATTTTCTTACATGAGTGATGGAAAAATCACTCAAAACTTCAGAAAAGTGGGTTTATGGGTTTACTGGGTGCTCCGAGTTAGAAAATGAGCACCCCCATGACTGAAACTGACTTTTAACCCCACTTTTATTACAAGACCAATTTTTCCATTTAGAATATTAAAAAATAGCCTAAGTTTTGTGGAAAAATTAAAAAAACAAAACAAAACCTAGGGAGACTTTGTCACGTCCCCATGCCTCCGATCGGCGTAGAAGACGCGACTACTAGCTTTATCAGACCGGGCCAACCGCCCATGAACATGTATAGGCTTAAAAATTGCTGAAAACAGAATGCTTAAATGTATGCATTGAACTTAATTATGCACATATGAGAAATTATCATGCACAGATGCAATTATCTATTAGACACAACGGAAACATCATACATTCCAACAAGCATTCTTTCAACATGTTCATTTCATTTTCATTAACAGAATTTACAGTTGCAGAAGTAAAATGGACAGAGCACTTATCTTATGAAGAACTTCTTCCGCAACCAGCTACGTCGCTGCAACGTTCCACCCAACCATAGGCCAACGTGCTCCTTAATCTCTCAGCAACGCTGCCACCCCCGAGCTGGGCATGATTCTCCAAGGAATAAGGGAACTAGCAGGCTTGCACATAGCCAGGATACACAAAACACATAGCCAAGCCAACAAAGTTGGGTTTATCAGGCCATTAAGGAGCTGATGAAGGCAATTTGCTAAGCTGGTGAGCTCATTACAGAGCCAAGAACACCTACACTAGAACTAGCCTGACCTCTAAGACACCCATCCACACCCAACACAAGGAATCAGTCCTTTCTCTGCTACACAGTCCATCAGGCCCTGCATTCCCTTCCAGTGCTATTCAGGGGTGATGGAGAAGAAGGCCAGCCCTCTAGCTCTGTCTGTGTGGTTTCCAGTCACCAGGTTTATCAAGCAAATCTAAGCCAACATCTCTGCTCCTCTCATAGTCCGAAGACCAACCATTGCACTCCGGCAATTAATTTAGCTATTACAGCTTAAACCAGGGAAAAACGATTTCAACCCATCTACAACAGTCCCCAAATGTAACAGCAAAAACGACTCACAACATGGGGGAAAACACATAGTCCTGAAGCTTATCAGTGAGCACAACTCACAGCAGGGAAAAACGCCCCAAATAGTCTGTGCGTGAGACCAATAGTCGGTGAGACAGCAAAAAACGTGAATGGCCCTTCACAGGCATGGTAAAAACACATGAAGCTACAAAAACGTGAATGGAAAATGCACCAGCAGCTCCCAAAACGTGAGGAAAACAGCCCAATCCCCAACACTACAAAAACGACCTCCCATCCATGGGAAAAATGAAGCCAACCACCCAAAAACGTGGAATCAAAAACACAGGAAAAACTCCAGCTTCTCCCAAAAGCCCCAACGTGAAGGAGAATGGTGAGGAAAAATGGAAAACGTGGATGCATCGCAGAATGGCATACGTTTTTTGGCATTTTCCTTGCCAAGGAAGTCAGAACACGTTTTTCAAAAAATGGTTCTCTGCCCAATTCGAATTTTTTTTGCCCATACTCTTCCCATTCCATGCAATAACTAACTCAACCACATTCTGGCAGAAATAAATGATTGGGGAAAAAGACAAGAAAGGTAGTTGACAGCTTGATGGGTCTTCTCATAGACATTTTGGCTTTTCCCCATATCCTTATCCTTGTGAAAATCATGCCCCATTCGATTTAGTTGCCGCGATCGTAGCTGGTTGTGTCCATTTTAATTATAGATGCATATTTACATGGTGATAACCCAAAACGTATGCCGCATGCCCCGATATTCAATCGGTGACAAATTTAAATCCCAAAACATAGCATTACCGATCAATGGTGGGGCCTTGGCCTTTAGCTCTACACCATGATCATTTACAATATACACATCATATACATCTAATGTAACGGGTCAAAACCGGGACATTACAGACTTAGCACATGTTCATATGACTCGACCATAATGCCTAGCATGTTTATACATTGACACACAGACTCTAATAACCTCAATAGGCCTAAATGTCAAGCCGACTACCCCAACTTTGGAGGTATTGAGTGAAAAACTCAGAAATTATCAGTCGTTTATTCAACAACCAATAATAACCAAGGGAAAAAACACTCTGGGTTGATCGGATTGACAAATCAATCCAGGAGACCAAGTCTTTTACAGACTCTACCATGCTAGAACATTTTATTACAACTCCCCCAAGGGGAGATGAACATTTGGTAGATAAAAAAAACACTTCATAGAAACAAGTCTAAAGGTCTTCTGAAGTCCGAACAAATCATCTTTGTCTGGTTCACCAGGCTCACTTGATAACACCGACTAAGTATGACTTAGTAGGTAACAGTAAGTCTTTGGCTATAGATGTTGAGCTCGTATAAAATTGGGAAAAAAATAAATATTTAATGAACCAAGTAGACGTTCACATATGAAATAAGTTGGTCCCAAATCCAACAACACTCCAACAAATTTTACTCTATAGGCAAGCATACCAACATAAACTAGGAATTCAAATGCAACAATAAAACGAAGCAAATACAACAGACCTTGTGTATCTTCGAATATAGCTTACAAATGATAAAACGATAAGAAGAGTGTCAAATGCAAAGGGAATTAGAAGATCTATCCTAGCAACTGCTCCAGTAAGGGAAGAAGGCCTCCACACTCCTCTGCAATATGACAAACTTGATGCAAGCCTTTGCATATCAATTAAGGCAACACAAACCAGCATAGCTTTTGAGTCCTTAATCTGCGTATGGGTTATTTTGTCCCTATACTATATTCACATAGAACCAACAACCCGTCAAAAACATGTCGAACAAAGGAATCAAGAAAACTATAGAGGTTCAAATCCAAACAAAACTGCAAAATCCATGATGTATACTATCTTACTACAATAAGTAGACGTCTTTCCCAATAGAATAAAAACACTTCTATTGTTCTTGTAAGTGGCAGAAAACAATGGAAAAAATCATAGCATGGCCAAGGGCCTCCCCTGTATAAGTTTGCACAGGGTTGTTTAATCAATTACTCAGAGATCTATATTCCATTTGCTTCAGTGACATGGATCATCTATGGAAATAGATTTTGATCCTTGATCTCAATGCTATATGAAGATTCTTGGTCTTTAAGAGGGACACAAGGCCACTAGTAGTAAATGTAACTTTCACAGAAACAAAAAGCTATAGATTTCACCACTACTTAAGACTTTTCAAATACTATGTCATCAAGAACCTTGTATTTGATGCCACTCTTATGCATGCCAAGATCCAACCAAGCTTGACCTCTAAATATGTTTGAGGATAAGGCATCATCATGGCTTTCAAACCTTCACATAGGAAACAAGTTGGCCCCAAATACAACAACAATCCAACAAATTTTACTCTATAGGTATCGATACCGACATAAACAAAGAATTCGGATGCAACTATAGGATGAAGCATCTACAACAGACCTTGCATATCTTTGAATATAACTTATGAATCATTAAACAATAAGAAGTGGGTCAAATGCAAACAAAATTGGAAAATCCATGATGTCTGCTACTTCACTAGGGTAAATAGACCTCTATGTTTCACAATCATAACTGTTGGCCCAATTTTCCCACTCACGCGACCCAGGTTCAACAACAACACAAAACCAAGAAAACACCCAAAGGCATCGACCCGACAGAGCAAGCTCATCCGGCAACACCTACGAGGCAAGCGTAGTCTCACTCGAGATATCTTAATGTGTAACTCCCAGAACCATGTTTCTGTAGTTGGCGAGGGATTATAGTCCCTTGGCATGTGGCCAAGGCGCTCGACAAAGATGGAAGGATGGAGTCTTTCACTGCTCGACAGAGGCGCAACAGTGCACCACAACCAGTGTGCGACACAACCTTGTCCTTAACAACTTGACAACTGGTGCAATAGTGCGACACAGCTAATTCCTTTAAAGTAAATGACTGTGATGCGACTTATATCGTGACTTAACAGTGTTTAAACATGAAATAATACACAATGCTCGACAATGCTTAGATATTCCCACTGATAGGTAATAACTCCCGATTCGTATTATTCCTTTGCTAATGCATATATTTATACAATTCATGTGACGGTTGTGTTTCACCTTCCGCCCAGCCTTTTTGGCTTCCTAACTATTCAACTTTATTTATTTACAAAATATAATCCCGACGGATTATAGTCCAACAATTCATTCATTCACTGCTTATCAGTATTGTGGCATTCATTCAAATAATAACCATAAATAATGCAAGTTGATCAACATTCAACATTAACAGTTAAACATTCAACACAACATTCAATCATCCATTAGCACAGGAAATAACGTGGAAACCCATTCTGGGAAAAACCACCAAGGTGCTCTTTATCTGGCATGAGAAATATATATAGCACCTTGCAGTTTGTGACTTACAGATTGTTTTAGATACGTCTTTTAACTCATAATCTTCTTGCTCTTATGCTCTCTGGTTTATTTTTCTATCTGCTCTTACTGATCCGCACACAACCTGGATCGACTCTTCTACTTTACTATCTGTGCACTCAGCTGCAGATCAACTCCTACAAAACGGTCTGCGCACTCAGCTGCAGATCCGGGGCTCAACAACCTTCTACTAGCAGACTTCTCTTTAAGTTAGCAATTAACTAATACAATCCTTCTGAAGCGAACTGAAAGCTAACTTGAAACTATTTCTTGAAGCTAACCCTTATAAAGAGCGGGTTCCTCCTACTTATAGTGTTTACAAGAACGAGCAGGGTCGACTAAGTACAACTCAGTTATTACATTCATAAGTAGCTACAAAATATCTTCTATTACATTGATGACGACCCATACCCAGCCGCAAAGTCCTGCATTACATTAACCACGGCCATAACTAGCCGCGGAAATGTCTTTTGGCCTGTTTGTACAGGTCATAACTAGCCGCAAAATTGTCCTTTAGTCTTCCGTCGACTCTGATTTCTGTCGTCCTTCTTGACCTACACTTTTCCAGTATGAACTCTTCTACCTGCCTCTTTAGGTACACTTTTTCCTTTGTCGCGCCGATCTGCGTCACAGCTTTCTCTCCTCTGCACTTGCTTTCTATCATTTACCTGCTTTTCTCCTGTCGCGCGCCTATATTTCCTCCGCCGTGCTTGCGCTTTAGATTCTTCCTTGTGCACTTTTCCTGGCCCAACAATAACAAAACCTCCATTGTTCTTATAAGTAGTAGAGAACAATGGGAAAATCATGGCAAGCCTTCTAGAATGACCAACTCCTTCCCTCTCTAATTTTGCATAGGGTTGTTTGAACAATTAATGAGAAACATATATTCTACTTACTTCACCAACATGGACCCTCTATGGAAACATGCTTTGATCTTTGTTCCCAATGCTATAACGGTCATTGTTGGTCTTCAAGATAAACAAAAGGCCCTTATCATTAAATGGAACTTGCATGCAAACAACCAGCCGTTGATTTCACTACAACGAAAGAAATTGCAAATAATATGTAGTTCAGAACTTTGTATTTGATGCCACTCATTTGCATGTCAAGATCCAACCAAACTAGAACTTTGTATGCTTGAGCAGAAGACATAATCATGATTAGTTGTATGCGATTAGCTATAAATGTAGCGCTCACATGGAATTTGTTTATCTGCCTTTGCTTCGTTCAGTACTCTTTATATAGAATGAATTATCTATTTTTTAGAATGGTCAATTTACCTTGTTGTGATGGCTTATCCAATGGTCATAAAAAAAAAGGAAGACATTCTATCTTGAAGCCATTAGCTCACAAATCTATATAAAAATGCCAATTTTGCCTATGTGTTTAACATCACCCATAGCACACAAATCTTGGATAAACATCAATATGTCCTATGGCTTAAAATTAAATAAACATTTCTAGCTCTTAAGCTTTTATAACAACCAAATGGGTAGCTCAAGGAGCCGGTGTGGGTGCGAATGGCAACTGGGAAAAATCTAAGTGGAATTATTTCTTTTACAAGCAATGTAACCATAGTTGACATAATTTTCCTCCAATCATTTTAAAGAAGTGAGATGTATATAACCGAACGAAGACCAACACTGAGATATTGGATTACTCTTGAATTGTTACAAACTGAAGGAATGTTTCAAAACCCCCCACAGCTAAACAAAACATTTTATGCCACTTTTTCTTGTACAATTAGCTCATAGGAGGAACACATGGATCTAGCATTCACAAGCAGGAAAACATTTAACTTAAGAACCAACAACCTACAAAGGGATACGCATTGCATGACACCCGGAATTCTTACAAACCAAAGAAATGTTTCAAATCTCTAACAGGGAAACAAAACATTTTATACAACTTATTGCCAATTAACTTATAAACGAAACATTGAACTAGCATTCACAAACATGAAACCTCTTTAACTCAAGAACCAATGACCTACAAAGCGATAGCACAGGCTCCACAAACATTGTTGCAAGCATCTTGCCTATTGTAGGGTCGCCTGACTATAGGTTCATCTTTCATAAATTAATAGATTTTAGGGATTGTTTGCCTGAAATTTCATGATCCTATGCATAGTTGAATGGTTTATAGGGATTATTAACATGGATAAATAAGCGTTACAAATAGACTAAACTAATAGGATATAGTCACTATTTACCTCGTAAAGCATAAGAGTGTTCCATACCAATCACGGATTCGACTCTCAATACACGTCAATGCAAACATAGTAAAGAGACAGAATAGGGGGAGTAACTTTTTATCCGATCATTTGCACCGATCTGACGATCTGGCTCATGCGAGCTGTCACATCACGCGTTGCTGATCGTCCAATGGGTGCAAATGGTCCGGTAGAAAGTTTACTCCAATAAAAGGCGAAACTACGAGCCTACACGTACAAAGTAGTTTTTTACGAATAAACAAAGGGATAATTACGAATTTAAAGAAAAATGGAGACAATAAAGTTAACAAAGGAACCTTGCAATGCCCAAAGTCTTGGGGTTGTATGACATAGTGGACGGTCCGGGGAAGCCGGTCACTCTATTTTTAACATGTAAAAGGCTGACCCGCTATTCCAGTTTCGGAATCAAGGTAGCTTCTGACCCGAGGACTTCAATAAATGAGCAACAGACATTGATGGCAAGTAATACCCGAGGACTCCAATAAATGAGCAACAAACAATGAATGGCAAGTAATAGCAGGTTAGTTTTTGTCTATTGGGTAGTTGGAGGAATGATTGTTCCTTTCTCCAGTTAGGTTCAATTTTCGTGTTGGGTAGTTGGAGGAATGATTGTCACTTTCTCCATTTAAGTTCAATTTTCGTATTGAGTAGGGAAAGAATACTTAGGTTCAATTCTCGTATGTGATATAATGCTCTTGCCAGCCCTATATAATGCTGATAAACCTCTTTATAATAAATGTATTATAATGTAAAAACCTATTTAAATAACAAATGTTAATATTTCCAATAAAATAACCCTCTACAAAATAGTAAACCACATTTAAAAAAGAAAATGAACCAATCACATTATTTACATTATTTATCTAAATAGATATAATTTTTTTTTTCATCAATCATAAACCCTAACATCCTTCGAACCTTTTAACATTTGTAGACAATTATCGTGCTCATCCAACATATCGTGTCTTCCACACTTCGAGTCTACTAAATTCCTAAAGTTGCCCAATATATCTTCCCTATATCTTCATGACCCGGACTCGCTCGATCGTTGGCTTTACATCTATCAGTCGTCTTCCTCGGCAACTTTATTTTCTGGTTAGGCTCAATTTATGGTCTATGTATTTTCTTTCCTGGATCATCTGACCCCAAGTATTAATGGATTTGTTCTTGTGAAATTCATCCAGTCATGTCATTTATGGCAATCCGAAGGAATGCCGTGCTTCCTCATTTCCTTACACTTTATTTAAAATTTGGGGTTTTCTTGCCGCCTCCGTTGTCTGCTATAGCTCACAATCAAACTGCCGAAATTGTTCGTCATTTAAATTTTCAGTGTGAAGGCTATTTTGTTGAACCCAATTCGCCTCTGACCATTCCCAAACCCCTAAACCCTAAAACCAGTACTTATTCTTTTTGCAGGCAATTTTCTTCTACTGCATCCGCCAGAGTCTTGGCTCGTGATCGTGATCCAGTTAGATTGGCCGAGAGATTACAAAGTGCCATCGAGTCTCGCAGAATCGAGGACGCTTGGCCAACATATGTACAGTTGAAGAAGCTGGCAGGTTTTCCAGCAAGGCTGATTCTCAACAGATTGATTATCGTTTCATCATACTCTGAAAATTCAAAATGGTTAAAGAAAGCCTATACATTGGTTTTTACAGTCCTCAAGGAGAAGAAATGGGAGCTGTTGGGTAGGGATGCTTTGACCCTTCTATGCCTAGGCCTTGCAAGAGCCCAAATGCCCATTGATGCTTCCACGATTTTGAGAATAATGATGGATAAACATGAGTTTCCTCCAGTGGGTATGTGGAAGTCAGTGATTGCACACATGGTCAAGTCTGAGACTGGTACATTTCTAGCACCTGAGTTATTGATTGAATTTTGTAGTTTGATTAAAGAGGCTAAGCCCGGGAACAGGCGAGTGCTTGCAATGAGGCCTGATGCCACGGCATTCAATATTGTTTTGAAGGCCTGTCTGGAATTTGGGAACATTAGGAAGGCAAAAAAGATTTTGGAATTCATGCCAGGAGCAGGAGTGAAGCCTGATGCCACCTGCTTTATGTTGATGGCTCAGATTTATGAGAAAAATGGTTGCAGAGACGAACTGAAAAAACTGAAGAGGAACATTGGTAAAGATCCCCGCATGCTTGAGAATCAGTATCGACAATTCTATAGCAGCCTTATGACATGCCATTTTAAATTTGGTGATGTGGATGCTGCCTCAGAGCTTGTGCTGGACATGCTCCGGTCTGCTAGACTGAAACATGGCCATGTTGATGCAGGAAGACCTGCATCGGAGACTGTAAATGGCACTGCGAAGATTGATGCAGTGAGACCTACATCAGGGGCTGTAAATAAAGACTTCAAGAACAAATTAGTAGTGATGCAGGATAGATTTGAAGCTGATGGTGATAAGTTATGTGAGCAATCTGCAGATCAGGTTGGGATTGGAAATTCATCTAAGTTGCATAAGTATTCTAAAGTTCAGATTGAGCCTGAAAAGTTACCAAATAATTTTGCTGTCGAAGCTACGAGCTATGAATTCCTAGTTGATTATAAGGATGAAATGTTGATTCCAAATGAGAAGATTTATGCTAAGATTGCGAAGGGTTATTTGCAATCCAATAGGGCTGAAGAATTAACACGGTTTCTTATTGGGGTAGACCGAGAAAGAGACCCCATATTAGCCGAAGAATCTGCATGTTCTCAGATCATTGATGCCTGCATTGACCTGGGTTGGTTAGACTATGCACACGACATGCTTGACGAAATGAATTCAGCTGCCGTACCTGTTTGGGTTGGGTTATACACATCACTGCTGAAAGCTTGTTGCAAAGCAAGATGGCCCAGGGAAATTGCTGCTATTCTTAGGGAAATAAGAAAGGCAGGGCTTCAACTAGATAGAAGTTGTTATGAGGAAATGGTTGAAGCAGGCGTCGCAAAAAAAGATCTGCGTGATGCTAACGATCTCTTTAGAGAGGTGGGAAAAACAAAGAATACTACATTGATGAATGGTGATCCAACATTGATGATTGGATTTCCTAAGAGCAGTAAATTGAACTTGAAAACCCTTTTCCTAGAGGAGGTCAAGGATGACCAACACATTGCTCCAGGTGTTTTTGCAATAAATGCTGCCATTCAGTTCTTTTGTAAGGGACACCTAATGGATGACGCGGAGAAAGCTTTCAAAAAGATGAAAAAACTGGGTTCTCAACCAAATTCACAAACATTTGAATCTTTAATAGACGGATACACTGCAGAAGGAAACCATAGGGAAATTACTATATTTTGGGGAGACATGAAAAGGATGGTATCTGCCTCTGCAGAGAGTGGAGGCGATGTCATAGAGTTGGACAGAGAGCTGCATGACACTCTTCTATGCAGTTTTCTTAGAAGTGGCTATTTTGAAAGATCATTGGAGGTGATCACTCGTATGGAACAACAAAATATGTTTATTGACAAATGGAAGTATAAACAGATATATTCAAAATTTCATAAGGATCTTTACAAACATACGAAAGCACCCGATGAACAAACTGAGGCACAGGTGAAGAGAATACAGCATGTCTTGGCATTTAAGAAATGGGTAGGTAAAGCTTAAATCAGCAACCTATTTAGTCTTCTGAAGGCATCGACATTCTTGCATGGGCTTGAACTCTGGGTTTTTACTATACAACAAGGGATTTCTTTTGCATGTGTTTGTGTGAGAGAGGGATTTCTTTTGTGTGAGTGAGAGAGAGGAAGAAAGTAACCAAGGGAGTCGATTGTCCACATTTACAAACCGCTCTGCCACTTTGGAAACGAGAAAAGTAATAATGTAGAGTGCCCAGATGTCATTTATATGTCTTTGACCTCGACTTATCCTACTGTTAATTGGCTAAAGTTGCTTGCTTGAGTATCCTAACATCGCCGATTCTTAATATAGAAGGTTTTATTGGCATTTAGAGATCTGTAGAACCTAAGGGTTCATGTTCGGTTGATTTCACCTATTCTTTTACAGAGTGTGAAACAAATTATTGGAATTTTATAAGGAATACAACCATCCAAAAGAGAGGATTAAAAAGTTAGAAATTATATTTTTTGTTCTTTGAGGATAGAATGCTTTAGGTGTTGAAAATGTGATTGCATACATGTATGAATCATAAAAGAAACAGCCTCAATTCTCTTTTGCAGCTTTGTGCATGCATTGGTGTAAAATAAGAGGGAAGGTGATGGAATAAAGCAATTATTGAAAATAGGGCAAATTGATTTTGAGCTTGTTTTGCATAAAATAAGAGATTTATCTGAATAGTCAAGCATAATGGAGGCAGAACCCTTGGATCTGAAAGTGGTAAACCTCTGACATAAGTTATCATCTACTTGACTTTCAGAATTCTGAATGTCTTTCCTATGGTCCAACTAATGTTTTCATGATGTTGAAGAAGTATATAATCATCTTTAGTAGGTACTAAGGTCAGTCTTCCAGAAAGTAGGATATATTTACCATTTTCTTTATCATCCTTATCATCCTTGATTTAGTCTTTTTCTGACTCGGTGCTCAGCTTCCGTTAAGATGGCTTGAACAATCTTCAGAGCGTTGATTCCCTTTATTGGTTGTTATATTTTGACTTACATTACTTTACATGGAAGGAATAAAACATTTAAAGATTGTTTTGGAAACATTATAATTCTCTTTTCTAGGCCTTCAAACTGCCTTCTAGAAGGTTGCATATCTTTACCGGTCCGACTCTCATGATTTATAAGAGCACGCCCATCACTAGCCACATATTGCATTTTGAAATCCTGGATTAACATTCTTGGTGTGAAATATTCATGTTTTGATCCTGGATTAACATGCTTGGTGTGAATATTCATGTTTTGAAAGAGCGTGTGAAATATTCATGTTTTGATCCTGGATTAACATGCTTGGTGTGAATATTCATGTTTTGAAAGAGCGTGTGAAACCCGGATACAAACTGGCATACTACTGCAAGTATATATATGATCCAAAAATGAAGCAGGTACGAGATAGATGCAACTTGGCATATTGGGAGCACTTGCACACCAAAGGGTGGACTGCACTGGCAAATCTAAATGTAACGGAGGAAGAGCTCTCCAAAACAAATTGTGTTCTGAAGTTATATAAGGAATAGAAGAAAGATGGAAAACCCTTTGGATGAAGTTATGTATTTAATGCTCATGCTTTATGTCATCTCTGCTCATATCAGGAAATAGATATAAATCTGACCTGTTCACACAGGAGTGATGATAAAAGCCTGCTTTAAAACAGGCTGTCCCTGCTTGCCTTTGGTATGTTGACTATGTCTTGTTGATCCAAGAAGATCCCTTTCAGAACTTCTCTTTGAAGTCAGGCTCCGTTGTGATTGTACATGATGATCTTTGATTCTATTGAATAACAGGATCTGGTATTTTTTCTGTTGAAAAAAAAGTTATGTATTTAATAGTCATATCTAGTACTTAAGGAACTCATGTACTTTTCATTAGCATTCCGGTGTACTGGTTGGCCATGGGGATGATTCCGATGTCCATTATATCTCGTATGAATAGCATGATAGCTAAATTTCTGTGGTCGGGCAGTTTACAGAGGAATAAGATACATTTGGTTAGTTGGGAAAGATTATGTTCTCCTTGGAAGGCTGGGGGTTGGAATATTAAGGACCTCGCACTTTTTAATGTGGCTATACTACTAAAGACGGGTTGGAGAGTCATATCAAAACCGGGACTTTGGCATTCCATATTGAAGGCAAAATACTGGAAAGAAGACTCGGTTGTTGGGTGGATCAGGTATGAACAAAAGGAAAAGGTGATTGGTTCATTGTTCTGGAGGAGTTTTAATAAGCAGTTTTATAGAATCAAAAACTGGTTAGCTTGGAATTTGGGGAATGGAAACAAAGCTTTGATTGGTATAGACCCTGTGGTAGGCTGCAAAAAATATTATTTTTTGCCTTTGCACATCATTGGGAGGCTTCACTCGCAGGATATCTGGTATTTCTTTCAAATTCGATCAGGGAGAGTGGAGGACTATAACAGAGGGTATTGGCTGGATAGTAATCTCTTAGGCTTCACTGGGAGGGATGCTACTATTTGGAATAACTATGTGGCTGAGTTAGAGAAAGCTGGGATCCGTTTAAGGGATAGTGAAGACACTTTGGTGTGGGACAGGGGTAAGTTTGGAACGATTACTGCAGAAGAGGTTTACTGTTCTGAGATTGATGAGGTATACCCGTCAACTGGAATTTGGTGGCATCAGGTTATTTGGACGTGGAATGTTCCCCTAAAGATTCTCTGTTTTCTTTGGCTGGCCCTCAGCGAACGCATTCTCACATGGGACGTGCTTTGCAAAAGAGGTTACTCTGGACCTAACATGTGCCAATTGTGTATGGAAGCTGCTGAAACAGTTGATCATCTTTTTTGTCATTGCACTTTCTCATTGAAGGTATGGCGTTTGCTGAAGTTACATTTTGATTTTCCTGATGACTGGGGAGGTGGATCACTGGGTCACAGCCTACATGAGTGGCATAAGTTTCATAAATTACACAAAACTTTACCCATTTTCTACATTTGGGTTTTGTGGAGGTACAGGAACATACTTATCTTTGAGAACTGTAAAATGCCAATGGATGCCATCATGAGCTGGATCATTAGATTATACAGCCATTATCCTATTAGTCCGATTAGTAGGAAGAAAGTTGGCATACATTACCCTCCATTACTTCCGAATGGAATCATAGGTACTTTTGACGGGGCTGAGCAGGGAGGTATTTGTGGAGGAGGGGGGACTTTGACAGTGGCACACAATCATTGCTTCCATTTTTGGTTGGGATTGGGAATTGGAACAAATACTAAGGCTGAATTGGTGGCACTTTGGGCATTACTCAGAATGGCTAGAGAACAGAAAATTGATAACATAAGCATTCTGGGAGATTCGAAGGCAATCATTGGCTGGGCCAGAAAGGAACATCCCATTCGAGTCAACAAACTACTTGGATGGATTAACAGGACTGCCGAGATCATTGATACCTTTCAGCACATAAATTTTTAGCACCTTTATAGGGAGCATAACTCTACAGCTGATAGACTATCCAAAAGAGGCTTAAGGGTTAATGAAGGATTCATTTATATAGAAGAAACTTTGGAGGGTAGTAGATGCACCTGTAGAAGTACTAGATTTTATTAGATTGGTAAATAGGAGAGGTTCCATAGTACTAGTATTGGAAAGAAGACTGTGATTAGATACATCAGATCTACATTTTGATTACATATATCAGATCTGAATTGCATTTTGTGGTGAAAGTTTTGATAACAGCATATGATGGATCCTTGGATAGCAAGGGAGATAGATTAAAGATGATTAGATGAATCATGGATGTATTTGAAACTTTTGTATGGATAAGTCTCCTTTGATTTCATAATAGAAATAGCAAGGGACTGTTTTTTCCCTTTACGTGAAAAAAAAAGGAACTCATGTACTTTAGGAACTCTTAGAAAGTACACTTTGTAATAAAGTCAATTTATTATGACTATATTAAGATTAGATATTTAGTTCAACTTGACACAACGCGGAGTTATAATGTTATATATGTTAAAAATACATGCAGAATATCAAATTAATTGAAAACATGAAAACATGCATATATGTGCTTTTGGCAGAGGAATACTATATTGTTATGAATTTTAGAAATGTTATTCATGGTAAAATTAATGATTAGTCATTTGAGCATCAACCATCTAGTAGTGGCAAATTTACAAATTTTTAAACTATCTAATAGGATGTAGACTATAGATTTATGGAATGAAATAGGCTATTTGCCAACATAACCAAAAACCTATGTTTACAAAATATGTCATTTATATAAGTTCTAATTTAACTGAAGTCTATGACAACTAAAACAATAAAAAAAGATAATCAACTGAAATCTATGACAAATAAAACAATAAAAAAAGATAATTATTCTATCTACTTTTCCTTTCTCTTGGCAATACCACAACCTCCATGCGCCCCCACATAGTTGTGGTAGTGTAGCTAAAGGTAATTGTGAAGATGAACTTGGACATGAAGCTCCCATTGTTGGAATCGTGGTCAGGGATACCATGGTAATGGATGGGGTAGCATCTGACTACAATAATCATCATCAAGAGTAGTGTCCAAGTGCTCAAAAATCAATGCCCCATCCTACCAATTGTCATATGGTTTGTTGTCCCAAATCTTCTATGCTTTATCAGTTTTCACATCCTTACGATAGTAGGGAAACAATTGCAAGTTTTAATGCACATAAATCAAACACTCTCGTTTGGTACGATGGAGGAGATGGAGGGCGTAGGGTTTGGAAGTGCTGGATGGCGATGGCAGGAGTTGGCAGGTAGTGGGCACGGTCGCCAATGGCCTCTAGCTCTGGCTAGAGGTCTGCATGACTCCACGTTTCGTTTTGCTTGTAAGAATTCAGGGTGCCCTAGGTTTTGTGCTGTGAGCCCTTGTTGCTTCTGCTGGATATGGTTGCCGATAGTCCGTGACGGTGGTTGGGGCTTTGGGGCTTGTTAGTTCTTTGAGGGTTTCATTGACTGCAAATGGTTTCATTCTTGGCATTAATGGAGGATTTGGAGGAGCTAGACTACTCTAGTGACAAGTTGGAGAGTTCTGACATTTGGGAGGTGCCAGGTGGAGGGATGATGGAGCAGCTGGTGGATATCCCAAGACTAGGCCAGGACGTGGTGGGCTCGGCAAGTTTGGTGACAGTAGGGTTGGAAACCGTTTCTTCACCGTCTGACTTTCTTGTTCTCTCGCCGGATCTCTTAACGGCTGTCACCCAGGTGGAGTCTTCTTTTCAGCGGTCGGAAGATAGGTTGGGGTCATCGAACTGGAGGGAATCGGGCATTTTCCCTTCACGGTTTCCAGATTTTCAGGCAGCAGTTTCTCAGGTAGGGTTCGGAGTTGTAAAGGGGTGCGCAGCAGGGTCGGATGATGGGGAGGTCGGTCAGGTCTTGCAGGGAAAGGTCTCTAGCAGAGAGACTTCGGAGGATGAGTGGAGGTCACCTTTGGATGTAGCTGAACAGAGAGGTTTTGGGTCTCTACGAAGGGACCGATCTGGAGGAGATTCAGGGGTTTCAGTCGGCCTAATTGGGAGGCAAGCTGTGGGCAATGGAGCACCAAAGAAGAGAAGAAAGAACTGGATAAAAAAGAAGCAGCTTCGGAATTACGCAGTTGGTGAGGATATAGCCTGGGACAGCGTTCTGCGGATGGCAAAGTGTACTTCAGTGGGGCGGGTTTTGGGAAGGAACTTTGCGAAGAAAACCATTCTTGATTGGGCTGCGAAGTCTTGGGGAGCTCAGTGTGGCTACGTCCCGAAGGTAGAGATGTTAACTAAAGGATGGTTCGCGGTCACCTTGGAGAAGGAGGAGGATTTAAGGTGGATACAGAATAAGAGCTGGCATATTGACCATTCACC